>CAEFZX010016951.1:0-12021 GCA_903066825.1 Alfaro cultratus
AG
Source organism: Alfaro cultratus (assembly GCA_903066825.1). NCBI lineage: Eukaryota > Metazoa > Chordata > Actinopteri > Cyprinodontiformes > Poeciliidae > Alfaro > Alfaro cultratus. The sequence continues at coordinate 3 of CAEFZX010016951.1, forward strand.
TATACATTATAATAAATCATGAAAGAAATTATTATTCTGGTAAATATTAAATGTAATCTTATCATGACTGCATCACCGCATATAAAAGGTAGTTATAACAATACAGAAGCGACATGTTCTGGTGATGTATTTTTATTATGTAAGTAAACTTGTAAAAAAACAACAACAAAGAAACTGTTATTTATCAATAAACTTCTTCTTAATTAATATAAATTTTTGTTATTATTTTTTGTGCATTTTGCATTTGCTAAAGTAGTTTTCCCTTCTATGATAAAGACATTTATCATAGATCGTTAAAAAAATTGCATATTTTTTTCCTGCCAGTTGAGGGCGCTAAAATGCAGGCCCAATTCAAACCCGTCCGTTAGTCTTATTTTCTCTTTAATTATTGACATGCTATGCTTAAAGGTTTGTGTTTGCCTTTAGGTTTATGATGTGTTTGCATGTCGCAGGGAAACCTTGTGAATTTTCTCAGGACCAGAGGACGATCAGTCGTTGGCTCTCCTCAGCTGCTGCGCTTTTCCCTGTGAGTCTCATCAAACTGATCTCGTTATGTCACCTCTGTTTAGGGGAGACTTTTTAAGCAGATGCTGATTTCCTCCACGTTGTGTTTTTCTTTTGCACATTCTGTGGACAGTGATGTGTGTGAAGGGATGGAGTACCTGGAGTCGAAGAAACTTGTTCACAGAGATCTGGCAGCGCGAAACGTCCTGATCTCTGACGACAGCGTGGCGAAGGTCAGCGACTTCGGCCTGGCTAAGATGGACTCCAAAGAGACGGACAAAGCCAAGCTGCCTGTCAAATGGACGGCTCCTGAAGCTCTGAAGAAAGAGGTATGTTAACTCTGGTATCAAAAAGAACAATCTCCTCGTTTTACTGTTCAGCTCGCTTTATCTTGCTGACTGAAGGCCTGTTTACTCAGTCAGTGCATAAAGAGAAGACAGTAATTTGAAACATTCTCTGTGCATATTTCTCTGATCAATATACTGTCATTAATCAATAACTGCAGACCTTACTGTCACATGTTTTAGTCTTAAAATATAACAACTAGAAAACGGGGAATTCCAGCAGAGGGGGGCAGATCATAAATACCTCCACACACTTTTACTGGGTCATAAGTCATAATTAGGAGGAACAACATTTTGTGTGAAATTTACTCCTTATTTTTTTCTTCATTTACATTTTGATTAACCAAAATCATTTAATTTCCATTTAAATCTATCTGCAATTTTTGTCTGTTGTTTCTGCAGAAGTTCTCCACAAAGTCAGATGTTTGGAGTTACGGCGTTCTCCTGTGGGAGATCTTCGCTTACGGCCGCCAGCCCTACCCTAAGATGGTACGTAGCACCTCTCCGTAGCAATGCTTGTGATTTCACAGAGAGTCCTTCAGCACACTACCGCAGAGCACATTAGCTGTTGGCACTCATTGGTTTTCATGCCAATAAATGTTGGTTACTAATTTGTAACTATCTGTAATCGTGTTTATGTAAAAAAGTCATTTAACGATTTCAGCAAATGGCCATCGGTTTAGATGAATTACATAAAAACATCAAATAGTTCAGACAGCAGAACAAGCATCATGATGTCTTTCTGAATATTTCAAGTGAAGAATCTGTAGATCTACCGAATTACAAAATCGTATTGTTTCCAGCTGAAGAAAACTGCTCCTCAGTTGTCTGAAGTATTTTTAGTCCATTTTTTTCTTTTTTGATGACATAATCAGAAATTAAAGTTGTTGTTTTAAACTTAATAAACAATTCAAGAAAGTTGTCACTAGCATTCATAAATTCTATATCATTTACGGCAGCAAGAATTGTCTCAGCTTTATTCTTCATGAGCTAAATTCTTGTCGATTCAATCGATCCTCTTTGTTTCTGTGCTTTAGTCTCTGAAGGAAGTGAAGGAGAAAGTGGAAGCAGGTTATCGCATGGAGGCTCCAGAGGACTGTCCTCCTGCTGTTTACGCCATAATGAAGCTCTGCTGGGAGCAGGAGCCACGGAAAAGACCTGGCTTCTCCAAACTGAGAGAAAAACTTGAACAAGAACTGAGTAAAATGAGCTCAAGCTCTGCAGCCGGGTGTCAAGAAGCAGCCAAGTCTGGACTGAGGAGCTGAGTTTAAGTCTGTACCCAGCAGCTGTGAAGAACCAGCTCTCATTTGACGAAGACACTTGGGACAAAGACCCTTAAACTAATTTAATTTATGGATTGGTAAAATGTCAAAGCGATGAGGAGGAGGGGAGCGAACCTACATGGTTCTGATGAATTCATGGTTGCAGAAAATATTTATCGGTGTCATCTGTGTTTGAGGTCGACACCGTTTGGTCCAAACGGAGTCGTCTCAAAAGCTTCGATATAGATTCTCACTAAGAGAAGTTAAAAACTTCTCGCTCAGTAAATGAAAATAGATTTTTCTTTATTTATAAAGCAGATTTTAAACAGCAGCTTTTGACCAAACCGTAGGTCATAAAATTAACAAAAAAGAAAGTTTTATACTGCTTTATATTGTTTATTTATTTACACTGATTAAAAAATACCTTTTATTTGCCTTTCAATGTGAGATATGCATCGGACCAGATTATAGCAAAAAATGCAAATTTCCACCTGCAGTCGACGGAGAGGTTGATATAATCAAGTATGATTGACCAGATTATGAATTAGTGAAAAGACAGTTTAGTAATGACATACATGTCTGATAATTTCCTATTCATATCTCACTAAAACCAAGCTACAAACCAAAAGACAATTCATAAAATAATTTCATTATTATATGAATAATGATTTATTTAACAGCCATATTTTTTGCCAAAGTTGCAAATATTTTATTACAAACTTTTATTAAAGTGCAGCAACACACAAATGTAGCACAAGACAACACAAAGCAAATGGTCCAAACACTTCATAATAATTACTACACCAAGCAACTTTACTCCTTATAACTCACTAATAATTTCTGGTGCCTTGTTTTCAGTCCAAGCTGAACTTATTCCTTGTTCAGTTGCTGATTAAGACGCTGCAGGGTTTTAATTTACTGCAAATTGGGCCATATCTCACTCTGTCTGAGGCAATCAGGTAAATGACAGAGATCTGGCAGCTGGAATGATGTGTATGAATTTCTCTGTGCATTTGTAATTTAAAATAAAAGGTAATCTCCAGAAACCCAGTATTTCCTAAGGAGGTGGTCTTTCAGAGCCACAGCTACACACCATATCTTCAAGGAGAACAGCAGTCAGTCCAAGGCTATTCAAACCTTTCCTCTTGACAAAACAACGTAGATCCACATAAACTGTAACGACAAAAATGATCACACAACGCCTCAGTGTCAGTGATCCTGTTTTATCTGAAGCATTTTGCTTTTGCTACTGCTTAGTGACCACATGTAAATAGTTTGTGTATAAATTCAACCAAATCATGTTGCTGTCTCAATATATTTACACTGTTATGATTTTATTGCCATAAATTAAAGAATGTAATATGTTGGGTTCAAATGTTGATAAAGCTGAATCTTATTTTGTGCCTGAACTTAAATGATTGCAGCACTGGAGGGAATAAAATGCTAAACAAATAAAAAAAATAAAAAGAAAGCAGAAAGGATCAGCGTTCATAAGGAGACCTTCATGATACACATGTGTTTTTATTTTTTGGTTTTATATTAAGATTCTTTTTTGTGTGTGTCATTTAGATCACCTCTGCGTTCATTTCAGTGTTTCCCTTCAGCTTCTCTATTCTCTCCCAGCTTCAGTGTTTTCTGATAACCAGTCCAAATTCCCAGTACTTTAAAAGCCAGTCAGTTTCATTTCCTCCTTGCCAGATCCTTGGTCACCTCCTCTCTTGTCTGTTCATCACCTTATTCACTGGTAGGGGAACCCAAACGAAATGTTAAAACTGAACAACTGAGGTTCTCAAATCCAGATGTTTTTGGCTTTGATTCTAATTCTGGTCTTTTAGGAATCAACATTTTTACCAATATAAAGCATCTACCGATCTAAAACTGAATAATATCAATGCATTGCTTATGTTTGAACAGTACAGCATTTGATCAGTATTGTATTTAGCTTTGTGGTTGTTACCTTTCTAATTTACACAACAGTGATGTTCTGGGATGTTTCACTTTAGGTTCACATGATCAGTGCATACTTACTCAACATTTTGAGGGATGTTTAACCTTCTTCAAACCTTTTAACATTTAGTTTGTCGTACTCCTTACTGTCGAAATGAGAGGGAACGCTATGATGAGAGAGAAAGATCTTCAGAAATTAGATTGCAGCCGCTTTTGAGTCTGAAAAGAGGCTTAAAGAGATCTTTAACAGTTTCACTCTGCTGAAAATTGTGTACAAGTGGAGGACATTTAGGACAGGAGTGACTGTCCAAATTCACACAGAAAGCAGACTGCAAGATGCTAAAAGAAGTCTCCAATAACCCCAAAATGTGATCAAGGGAACTACAACAGGCTCTTGATAATGTTGATTGGAAAGTCCTTGTCTTTACAGTTTATGCAGGACCGAGCTGCAGCAGCCAATACAGTCATTTTTCACTGTAAGCTTCATTATAAGGACGGAAAAACACTTAGGTTTCAGGTAAGATAGATTGAGACCAATAAAACAACACGCTCAATCTTGAACACATATTTACAGGACAAGCACAAGAGAACCGGCTGTAGTTTTTGAAAAAGCCGCCATTTAAACTTGGCTGACTTTCTACGGGTTAAGCTGACATACAATCACAGACAGCAGACCAACATCTGGAGACTTGAGTTTCGCTGGTTACATGGAAGGAAAACAAACGTTTTGAGTGTTAACAATATGAGCATGAAATGATTATTAGAGGGAATGTAGTCAGCAAAGATTATTTTGAGATGTTGATTTTACACAGAAATTTATCAGACTGTGTGTAAACTTTTCCTGGAATAGAACATAGTTTTACTTCAAGAGCACAGTTAGTCCTGGTTCCCCATATGAATTTATGTGTATTTATTTTAAATTAAATGACTGATTTTCATCCACCAGAGTCATCAGATACGTGGGGCACTTTGATTCAATTCGTTCAAATGTAATTTCTTTCATGAGACTAAATCAAAAGGAAATGAACGTTTATTCCTGCTTTCTGTCCCCTCTTTGAATATTGAGATTAGAACAGTGATTTGTGTTATCCACTGTCCTCCAGGGACGTCTTTAGCTTTTGTAGATACTCAATATTTTTCTGCTTCACTAATCTTGGGGGGAACATTTTTAATGATCCGCACGTTTCGTGTATTGCAGGCCACATATGTAGTGTTTGCTTTTCTTTTCATTACTTAAGAAAAACATAGAGCAAGATGTTAATTTTCCCAGTAATGCTAAAATATTTCCACTTTAAATCTCACTACAGAATAAAGCCTTCTTTGTGGGATTGTTGTCATGTCACAAGACCAAATTAAAGATGTCATTTGACATAAGTCTGCGTAAGCCTGGTGTTTATCAGTATCCCAGAGGACGGAGCACAAATTGCAGCTTGATCCTCTAACTCTTGTTATCATATGGTGAGAGTGGGGGTCCTCCACGATTTCTTCAATCTGCTCTGTGTTTTTTCTAAAGCCTCTAATGGGATGAGCAGCAATTTTCTGCTCAGGGATTTATAAGAAATCAAACAAATAATAATAGATGAAAAAAAAAATATAATTATGGTGCAAGCTTCTGGTGTCGAAATATTGCCGGACGTTTCTTCGCTCTGGGCTGTGTCCTAGTGTAGATGGATAATGGGACACAAAGCCTTCACCCATATGTCGAGGAGTGTGCTGAGATGCTTTTCTCGGAGGCTCTAAGTCCTTAAGTTGCGCTTTCTACAAAGACTTAGAAAACAGCTAATCTGTTGAAGCAGCAGCAGCAGGCCTGAGCAGACAATGACCGATCACCTGTTGCTTTCACCTGATCCTAGAGACTGGATGGAAGACCCTGATAAACACTATGTGTCACTGTGTGATTTCTGGCTTCGTCTGCAAAACATGCAGGATTTTGGTTTTTCTTAACTTCTGTCTGTGTGTTGTGGCTCCAAGCTGGTTTAAAACAAAACATGTAAGTTGAAATCTAAACTGAATTAAATTCAATTTGTGATGCAGAGTCAAAACAACAAACATGCAAACTCTGTTTCTGAAGCAAAATGTCTCAAATGATCTCACGTTACTCTGTGTATAAAGTCCAAGTTGAGCTCTGCTGCTGCACCTGGCTGCATGTGCAGCAGTGTGTAAATGAATGGTTTGGCCTAACTTAAATGGTTTATCTTGGTATGGTTTAAGTAGATTTTGGTGGGTTCAGATCAGGTCAGAAACTGGTTGTCTGAGCCAATTTAAGCATCAGAACCAAGATGCTCTTCCTAGAAGGCTGCATCTTCCAGGTATCAACTCCTCAATGATGTTTTTCTTTATAGAAGGATTTAGCCCGTTAAAAGCAAAAATCCCAACAGTGCATAACCAGATGTTTTTGTGTACTTGAGTGTTACATGGATTAGAAAATATTGGTTATAATACCCATCCATTTCTTAATGGGCTTGCAAACCTAAAGCCCCACTGGGAGTATCTTAAAAGCAATTTACATTTCTGTTTGTTTTATTCACATTTGTAGATATTAAAAAAAAATAAAATAAACATGTTGACTGTTAATTCTCAGTGACTGAAATAATTTCTGCATTTAAAAAAAATCAAAACATACACAGCAGTTGCCAGAAGTTTACATACACTTTTCACTGTAATAATTTAATAGTTTATCTTTTTACTTCTTTTATGGGTTTGTTGGTTGCAGGGTGGCAATAGATCAGATTTCACATTTCCTGTTTTAGCTTTGTTAGCATCACCGTAGTCCACTGTTGCTTCCCCACAAAAGGTACTGGGTTCAAATTTACATAGACTTACATTGCTATCATAGTGATGTGGTGGGACTATAATGTAACCACATGAGCAAAGATCTTTGTGTAGCACATAATGCAAACCTACAACATGTAAGTAGGTTAAATCCAGCAGAGTTCAAAGTTAGACTTTATGACTTTGGAAGGATGTCAAAGTTTCTTTGCCAAAACAGATCCATAGCAGAATATCTCCACTTGAAATAACACAAAGAGGCTGGTTTTTTTTTAGTTCTTTGGTAAAAAGTTGTGATGTGTGTTTTAAATGTTTTCAAGATGGAAACACAAAAAGCACTGGATGTTATCTAGAGCTCAAAATTGCAGTCTTTAAACATGATGTTGTGTTTTGTCCATTTGCTCTCATTGGTGTCTCATTCAGTTGGTTAAAGCAGGACAACGTTAATGAAGACTATCAGGGGTTTTAGAGCAAAATGCTTTGCACGTAAAACAGGCACCATTTTAGAAGCCTTGAAGTAATGGAAGAATAAAGAGTACTTTAAAAGACGAAAAGTAAAAGAAATCAAACGTTACCGTTTTATTTTTTGCCAAACAAGAAGTAAAATTATCCAAGTCAAAAATGACAGATTTGTTCTGAAAGAAATGAACTATTAGTGACCCTTTTCTGCGTGACAGCGATTATATCAGTTTACACAACAAACGAGACTACACATACTCCTGCAGTTTAGTGTGAAGGTTTACCTGCTGATAGGTAGGTGTAATTCAATTATCAAAATTAGCTTAAGAGCTGCTGTCTGTTTCTCGGGTCCTATCTGACAGTGGAGGCGCTTGTTTGACAAAGGTGCTGATTGTCTTAATTATCAAAATAATGGAGGCTGTAGTGGAAGTGATTCCAGGACAGTTTAAACGCTTCTTGGTAGCAGATAATTGAGTAGTTCGACATTGAGAGAAGCAAGTTTAAATTGCAAACAAATTTTTTTGGGAAGATTTTTCATTACTTAATTTTCTCTGAGAATGCAAGTACATTTCGATGAAATTCAAAGTGTTTTAAAAAGGCAGATTGAAAAGGCACATTGAAAAGATTTGAAAACTTTGACTATCTTTGACTAAAGAAGCAGTAAATTGCTAATCTAACGCCACAAATAAACTGATCAACCTCTAGTCTTAAATGAAATTTAGCAATAGTTTTATAGTTTTAATTGGGATTTGAAGAAGCCAACTGTTTTTGAACATCTCAGCGTTTCAGTGAGCTGGTTCTCGACCGGAAAAGAAGACACAAGAGAAGAAGAAAACATGTGAGGCGTTGTAATCCAGTAATCATACTTAAATAATAAATGTGACCCAAGAATGAAGCCAAGAGGAACTAAGTGAACTAAACAAACCAGTTTTCTGTGGCCATAATCTTTTCATTTTTTACAATCTAAAATTTCTCCAAACTGTTTGAGACAAACATGCTTTTCATAAAGTAAATCAGACATGTGTAGAAGGAGAGCTGCACAGATCAGGCAGTAGTGAAATCCAAGTGAAATTCATTCCTGAGGGGTTTGACACATAAATGCTCTGAAAAATGTTCAAATAAATGACCTAAAATCTTAAAATAACACTTTGACTCACTCCCTTTCTCTCCACAGACGGACAAAACTGCAGGTTAATTTCTTTAGAAAATCTATCACAGGTAAAGTTAGCAGATTATTTTAACTGAACTGAAGTTTAAAGTGAGATAATGGAAGAATAATACTGAGAACATTTTCCGGAGGAAAAAAGATTTCTTTAAAGTAATATTTTACTTTTACCATTTTCTCCTGACTGGAAGTAAGATCAGTTTTTTGCATGGCTAAGCCAGAGTCCCCACTTAAATCTATTGGAGGAAACTCAAGATTAGCGTGATGATAAGGAGACCTTCCAACTGCATAACCTTTGAGTTTGTCACCTGAAATGATCAAAATACAAATGGAAACATGGAAACATTAGCAAAGACTAATTGTCTCTGGACCTTAAATCTACTCCCTCCGCCATCACAAATAAAAATTATTTTCAATCTAAAAATGCCAGAGGCACGAATAATTTAGGACTTAACCCTATTTTAAAAAAATATATATTATTACTGTGATGGGGTTGAAAATTATAACTAAAAGCAATCAAGAGATTGTTCTGAATAAAAACAAGTATTTCTTGATAAACTGAACTTTATATACATATACATGGACATTTTTGAGTCATTCCCATTCTGTTCTCGTCCTTTCCCTTTGGGGAAGGTGAATCTCAGGAATGAAAATCTAATTGTGAAGCAGTTTAATCAGAAATGAAGCAAAACAGAGCAAAGCCTTTTGAGAGATCCTTGCATCTTTCTGAGAGGTTCCAGCTGGCAGCATTTCAGACACAACAGACGATGCAACTGAAGAAGATATAGCAAAATATAGGGAAAGTTGTTTCTTAATGTTTAGATATAAAAATGTTGATACTAATATCAGTTTATTTGATAGATATGCAGGAACGAGTTTAAACTAGGCTGACTTCCAAGCATAATGTCACCATGTAAAGCATCCTAAACGGTTTGTGGAAAACTGAATCTAAGAGCCAGTCAACACAGAGTTGTGTGTGTGTGTGTGTGTGTGTGTGTGTAGGTGTGTGTGTGTGCGTGTGTGTGTGGGTGGGTGTAAGTCAATGACAGACATCTTACGGTCACATGAACTTACCCTCCCTAACTCTGCTCCCTCCCCACTAAGCTGACACTGCGCATTTACACGTTAGCTGCTTTTACCTCTAATAGGATCAGCAGGACTTAACTTTGTCATCTGATAAAACTAAGCAGCTTGACAACTACACTGTTCCTTCTTAACCAATTTATGCTCAATTAAGATAACTGGGAAACCTTGGAAGGACAAAAATGTTTTCAAGAAAAATATGAGCTGTGAGCATCATGGTGCTCCACAGGCTTGTTGAAAAATGAGAGGAATTTTTTCAATAAATGAGAGATTTAAGTGGGAAACATCTTTATACATGTTTATTCTTATATTCACTTGGCAAATTTCAAAGAGAAATTTCAGGCATATAATAAGCAGTGTAATGTCACAGTTTCAATCCTTGCTCTTGTTGCAACAACTTCCCCTCACAGTATATATAAAAAAACACATTTTAAATTAACCTTAAGCTATAAATTGACATCATTAGTGTATGAATATGATGTATTCCAATAATACAATGGCTTCAACAATGATCAAACATTTGATTCTGGAGCTTGTTTGCAGTAGTTTCCTTGTACCTGCTTTTGTTTTCTTTGCGTGAGCTTCTCATGAACACACAGGTCTCTTTATCAAAATCTGCAGGCTAAAATTAACCACAAAGCTCCACACTGTTTGGGTGAGAGATTTTAGGTGTGTTATCCGTGCCGGGGGGGCAAATTCAGAGTTGACCTGCCAAAGCATCCTGCAGAGACGACTAAGGAGGTCTGAAACTCTCCCTTCTTTCCAGCTCCACGGGTGTTTTTATTCCTCACAGTAGCTTCACAGTAAGCAATTCACCAAACTTTGTGCAGTGTGTGAATTTTTTTATATGTATGATGTCTATCCTAAAGGATTTCTCATCAGCTTGACAAACATTTGAAAAGGTCAGAGGTGTGGATCCAGAGTGACACTATGGTAACGCTCAACTGGGAGTTATTTTTGTTCTAATTCACTGGAAAAGTTCCCACCTATTCAGAGTTATGACAGCAATTATATGTACAGGTCAGCTGATCTGTATGCATAATATAAACTGTGGGTATATGTAAGAAATACATAGATATAGACACAAATAAAAAGTTTTTTGGTGCTTCCCTTCATAGTTTTGCAGATTGTTTTGTATTATGTGCACAAATTGTTGGGTGCTGGACTTCAAGGCATTTTGTTTAAAAATTTACAGCTAGTATTTTTCTTAAACAAAAACAAAATTAAAATGCCAGGTCAGATTGCTTTGTAGTGTGATAGTTAAGCTGAACAGTGGACCGAAAACTTTACAGAAAACTCTTTTAGTTTCTGCATGCACCTTGTTTTTGCATGTATTACACCTGCTTATGTGCAGACGTGCTGTGTGACAAATTGTGTTGGACAAAGACAACACGATTGGTGTCTTTGTGAGTGTCTGGACATGTGTGCATGTTAATGAGCACAGAAGTTAAGGATGATTTGTTTCCGGTTCACTTCTAGGACAGGAAGTTGCTCCTCAGCTTTGGCTGCTGATTTGCTGGTACAGAGATGAAGATAAGCTGGAAGATAACTGGAAATGAATGAGTGAAAAATGAGAGTATGAATTTATGAGGAGGCAAACTGATCTGGAGGCAAAATCAGACATACAACATATTTATTTTGAATAACTTCCGTTTTTCATGGTAAATATGTCATGTCCTGTGTATCTATTTTTACATTAACCTGTGTTTCTCCATTCCTGTGGGTTGGAGGCTATTTTCAAAGGAGAGATGCAACGAGGAATCGCTCACTATCATGAGAGATCACTCTCTTCCAGCCCATAAGCTGTTTAACCTCCTGCCATCTGGAAGTCGATATCTTTCCATTGAATCAATAACAACCTGCTTGTGCAATCAATTTATTCCCCAGGCGCTACACCTGCAGGATCTCCATTGGCCCACATATGGAAGGACGTAATTATTTTTTAGTAAATATCTTTACTGAAGTTTGTCGTCAGCATTATTCAGATGACAGCTGATCCTCAAATCCACACTGCGATCTACAGTGGAAGAGAGAGTCCATGAAGAACGCTACACATCAGACACCCGACAAGTAAAAAAACAAAACTCTCCTGTCAGAACCACCTGGTTTGCATGAATTAAACCTTCACAATAAAATAATTAACAATAAAGCTTCAGGGCTGCACAGTGGAACACCTGATTAGAGCATCAGGGGTTTCGGTTCCCTCTTAGGCAAAGAGTTTGCATGTTCTTCCCATACATGTACTGGTTCTCTCCCTGGGTACTCCAGTCCCCCCCCCCACACACAGTGCAAAAACATGACTGTTTCATTGCTTAACACAAGTAGTGGAACTCTGTGGATGGACAGACGGATGACATTGTAAAGAGTGATGCAGGGGTTGTCTCTTTTATTTATTATGGATTAATAAAGTATCTATCTGTCTATCTATCTATCTATCTATCTATCTATCTATCTATCTATCTATCTATCTATCTATCTATCTATCT
>CAEFZX010016951.1:12040-26099 GCA_903066825.1 Alfaro cultratus
ATCTATCTATCTATCTATCTATCTATCTATCTATCTATCTATCTATCTATCTATCTATCTATCTATCTATCTTAAAAGTTTCAACCGTTTCAGAGGCTGTGAAACTGTCTCATGTAATAATGTTTCAAAAACTAAATAAATAAAAGCACACATTGGCTGTCACTTGCTTTATTTAACAAATTAAATTATTACAACACCTATATGTTCATCCACTTTGACAAAAAAAAAATTTCACTTTGTAGAAATGTGTAAAAAGGGTTCATGCGTAGCTGTCTCTACAGTGGACAGCTATCTAAAAGCCATTTTCTTGTGTTTCTGGTAGATTTTTATGTTATCAATGCAAACAGACCACTGAAGTGGACACTGGTGCATCATACAATACACTACCAACTACTGGCCATCCATTGCAATTGCAAGAAATCTTTTGCTAAGTCCAACACGGCAAACAGATGAAAAAGCATGCCAACCAACCCAGACGGTCCATCCTGCTACTGTAGAGGACGCTTGCAGGTAAAAAAGAAGAATCAAGTAACCCCTAAAGACCAACACTACTGATGTATTTTCCAAATAACAACTTCCCTTTGGAGAAAATTACAACTGATTACCTAGAAAAAAATCTAGATTTTTATTTATTTATTTTTTACAAATTATTTTCCCCACCTTTTTTATGCCTTAAGAAAATCAAAAACGCTTTGGAAAAAATCCTGACACAAAGGATCATAATTCATGATGCATGAAAGGGTTGGGATTGAGTTTGCAGTAGCACAAATAATAAATAAAATAAAATAATACTTGAAGTTGTCTAACAATGAACTCTGGAGATTTTCCGACCTCCCCCTTCAGTCCTGCTAAATGGTTGCAGGATAAACTTACGTCTTTGTCCAACACAATTTGTCAGAGTTCAAGTTGTTTTTATCTCTTTTTATCATTACTCTGACTGTAAATATGGGCAAATGTAGGAGCAAAGGCAAAGGCAAAGGCCAACACACATGCATGACTTACTTAATGACATGTTTTCTTGTCTTTTCCATTTTGAGGAGCAGGTAATGGATTCCTTCTAAATTTATACGCCAGATAAACAGGAAGTCATTAACTACTAATTAAACATTCTTCATGACACTCACAAAGCATAACACACTTTTAAAAATGCTTCAATAGCAATGATTTTATAGACGTTGTTCAAGGGGCTACAATTAGTTTGTCTAGAAAAATGTTTCTTGTCGTGGAATATTTTTACTAAACAACTTATGATAAAATTAACTTCTTTTTTTCCCCAATAATTTCCAGCTTGACGTCATGGCACTGCAATAAAAGATGGGTTTAATGCTGAATTTTCACCCATCTTTTTCAGGGTTCTCATTAATTGTAGACAGCATATTCAGAAACTTCCTAATTAATTTGTATGATTAAATTGTAACATCTTGCTAAATTGAACAATAAACACAATTATTGTTGCACTTTTGTTTACCTTTTTATCAGATACAACCTGAAACAAGAGGAATTACGTGCAATTATGAACATTACCCTTTTATTATCCTTGTAAAGATTTTAAACTTTCATTAATAATACACATTTATTTCTTTGCATCTGTTGCTTTCATTTCTTCGTCTCGGCGCAAAAAGACTGACTGTGATTAGTGGAAAACTTAATAATTATTTTCTTCTGAAACAACCAAAATTACATCAGCAAAAGTCTTTCATTTGACTCTAAAGGACATTTAAAGCAGTTAGTTGAGCAGAAAACAGCTGCCAATCACTCTTAAAGAGGAAGGATTGCAATAAACAAGCTGTCCTAATCCTTTGGTTTCACCTCCTACGCCTCCTCAGCTCTGTCCACCTCTCCCTCCCCGTCTCACTCCTCTGCCACTCTGCTCTCCGAGCCGGAGTGGATGCTGCTAAACTGAGCGGCTCTATAGGTTGGCCCTTTTCAGAAGAGTTCCTGTCGGGACCATTTATGGCTCACTTGGGGAAATATATTGAGAAATGCACAGCAGAGACCAGGCTGGACTGAGAGAAACCGCAGGAGGAGCGAAAAAACTGATCTGGGAAAAGCAAAAAGTTGGAGGCTGAGAGGAGCAGGTGGAGCCCGGCATCAGCAGCTCCAGCAATTCATCGTTTTTCCTTCCAACAGGTAACCATTAGATGTTTCTTTACAGCTTAAAAGTTTAAAACATGCTAAACACATCTGGGTTTAGTCTACTGGCCAACTAATTAAAAAAAAAAATCAGATTTTCTTGCTTTCACTACATTTCTGACTCTTTGGCATTTTTGCATCTTAAGTTTTACCCATCTATGGTAGTTCTGCAGAGAAGAATATACAAATAAGATGAGTTGTTAAAGACTTGATGCGATATGAAATGAACATGTTTGTTTTGCTTTTTGAAAACACATATAAAAGCTGGATCTTTGATTAGATGGGAGAAGGTTTTTATCAACTAATACTCATGATCACAACTGCATGACTGTCAATTAATTCAAGTTTCAAGATAAAGGAATTTAGTCATAACTTTATTTAAAAAATGTCTTTGAAAAAGGACTTTAAAAGGACATCATAATTAAAACATAATTGGATGTAAGTAAGTAAAAAGTATGTATGCCAATACATTGGCATATTTATGTATTTATGCAAATACATAAATATATTTATTTATGTTTAAATAAGGATATTTAACATATTACTTAAGTATGTTTTAAGTAATATGTTTCATATTACTTCATATTTAAGTAATATGTTTCATATTACTTAAAACATATTTGAATAAACAAAACCCATAAATAAAAATTTGGTCTCATTTTATTTTTGAATTATGTGAAGTTACTAGAATTGATAAACTCATTTAATGCTTCGTTTACTGCATTGCATCAATAAAAAAACAATAAAAACTGTAACTCTGGCTTGTTCTAAAAATGATAGATTATCCTCTTCACCAGAGCTGCAACATGCCGGCCCTCTAACTATGCAAGACCAACAGATAAAAATACAGAATTAAATTACTAAAAACTGTATTTATAAATGACACGTTGATTTAAATGTATGCCTAACAAACTATTTTGTTTCTAGTTATTTATAACTTAACCGGTCATTGTGTTACTTTTTAGCCTTCATACATGACTCCAAGTTCTAACCATTCAGAAAAAATAAGTGTGATCTGGAGATTTCTTGGTAAACATTTGCATATGGGACCCATATTAGTAGAAAACTGGCCCAAAATGTTAATAGTTTTGAGTAAAAGCTTGAAGAAACATGGGTTCTAACTGAGAAAATCCATGTGAGAATACATTGCCCAGTTCGTTGTATTTAGTCAACTGGGCGCCAATCTGGAGTCTACTGTGAGTCAAGGCCCAATCAGGACGGAGCAAAATCCATCCAGAGGCCCTGCTGAACATGTTGGGTCGCCTCTGACCTCCTCTGGCTCCTCACTCTCACCTCTCCCCTCTGTCCAGGTGACTCCCCCTGACGTTCGGATGCATTTATCACTGGACACCATGAGCATGGTGGACGACAGCTGCCTCTCGCCCAGCAACTTCCACGAAATGGGGAAAGGCGGGGCAGCCGCAGTCGGAGGCCGCGTCCACAGCATTGATGTCATCCTGGGCTTCAATAAAGACCAGGACCCCTTGCTAAGTCCTGCCGGACCCATGGGGCCCCAGAAGATGGGCATAGATGGCCTGGGAGATCACGTGAAGCAGCAGGAGTCCTTGTCCCACCCGTCCTACAGCGGACACCTGAGAAACAGCAGCTCACAGCAGCAGCAGTACCAGGGTGAGTGAAAACAGATGAACACTTTCTTTATATTTAAACCAGTGTGAATCGATTGCTTTGGGCCCAAGGCCTGTTTATGTATATCATCACATTTTTATTTATTTATTGCAAACACACTTTAGGTGTTTTTTTATATCGATTATCAAGTTGGCTTGGTGTGAAGGTTAGTCTATTTTTTATTTTTATTTTAGGGGAACATTTTGTTGAAAAAAACAATATATTTGATTTTCAGCAATTAACAAAATTCAGTCAAAATTCAATCAATTAACAAAATTGATTTTCAACACTGGAGCAATAGGAAGATCTTTCCAAACTGAGCAATCTTTCAAACTATTTGACTGCAGAGTTTAACATTAGAATACAAGCTTAGTGCTTCATGGTTAGAAGGAATAAACTGGGTAATGTTACCGTTTCAAATATTTCACCGATTTAACAAAATGTGAGGGCATTACTGTGAAAAATGAAATGGACTCAGTCCAGGTACAAATACTGAAGCTAATGCAATCAGTACAATAATGTTTATTCATCAAAGAAACCTGACAAAAGGCTAATCTCGTGGGGGATCAAATTAAA
The DNA here is from genome assembly GCA_903066825.1 of Alfaro cultratus. Taxonomy (NCBI): domain Eukaryota; kingdom Metazoa; phylum Chordata; class Actinopteri; order Cyprinodontiformes; family Poeciliidae; genus Alfaro; species Alfaro cultratus. The sequence continues at coordinate 16,376 of CAEFZX010016951.1, forward strand.
ATTTCTATTTTAGCTCATGGTGATTACGAATCAGAGTGTTACATGCTGTTGCTCTGTAGATCCTGTTGCTTTGACTGGACTGAGCAGATAAATCACAACACAAGATGGTGTAGAGCGGGTTTATGTCCCCAAGACCAATCCCATCTCTATCTCCTTGTGGAATTCCCCCCTAATCTTCTCTTCTCCACAGATTAGATTGTACAGTAGTTCATTCGGGTGTTATTGTCATCGTTCGGCCGCAGAATCAAATTTTCCTCATTTTAATCTGAAGCTTTTTTCATATGCAGGATCAGGCAGGTGGTTGGTGGCAGAAACAAGCATGCAAAAAAATAAAAAATAAAAATCTGCACGACGATGAGACAGAGCGCTCTTGATAAGAGAGATTATTAATTGCTTTATTTTTGTCTAACTGACATGCATCAGCAGAAGTGACATCACTCCCTTTATGTCTGTGTTTTCTGTGAAGTTGGTCCAGATTCTCCTGAATGAGCTTTTTTTTTTACTGTTTGGTGTCACTTCGGCCCCTGCTCCCAGTGTGGAGATGTTGTCCTGGCTGAGAACCAGTGGGGAGGCTTCAGACCAGTAGCTGTGATGGGCTGACAGGCCAAGAGCTGGTCACTGAACCAGACCTGACCTCTGTCTTTGTCAGTGCCTAGCCTTTGTCATGGCTCCTTAATGAGAGGTGGATAAATTAACCCCTCCGATCCTGCTTTGCTTCTGCTGCTGCTCCTGTTTGTCAGAGCAGAGATCATGCCGACCTGTCTTTTATCCTCATCAATACGTCCCATTAACATAAACTAACGCAGCACCAGGATTCGGAAACAGTCTGTTGTTTTGTTGAAGCTAAGACCATAAGATGGCATCTTGCTACAAAGCTTACTTCCTGACTGTAATAATTTTATTCTACATAAAACTACTCCTGTCAACATTTTTGTAACACCACTTGGTCCCTGAAAATGTGAGAAAATAAACATAAAATCAAAATTGCCACATAAAACTGCAGCTCCTTTCCATTTTACAGATTTATTTATGAAGGTAAACAGTTACCTTTTATCCACATTTTTAAGTTTTACTGGATCATTTCAGTAAATTTGTAAGTATTTAAGAATATAAAAAATTTCTTCAGGATCTGGTAAAGACAGTTATCAAGTTAAATGATTCTTACTATAATGTAAAGCAGATAAGTCATCTGCTTTACATTGCTTTACAATGGCTACCCATCGCTTATGTTATATTACATTGTGTTTATTATATTAAGACTCCACAGTGGAGCAGCTGGTTGCACTGTTGCCCTGCAGCAAGAAGGTTTTGGGTTTGAATCCCAGCCTGGGGTCTTTTTTGCTACATGCACAAGGAGAACATAGAGTTTGCATGTTCTCCTTGTGCATGTCTGGGTTCTCTCCTGGTACTCTGACTTTATTCTGCAGTCCAAAAACACGACTGGTTTCTCTTAATTCTCCTTGTGGGTGTGTGTGTATGGTTGTTTGTCCTGTTTGTCTCTGTGTTGCCCTGCGATGAGCTGGTGACCTGTCCAAGGTGACCCCGCCTCTTGCCCGTCGACCTCTGCAGATAAGCATCAGCACCCCTTGCAATCCCACTAGGGACAAACATATTGGAAGATGGAGGATTATATTATATTGCCAATATGAACTTTAGACTGAAAAGTAAATGTTTTAATGAGGGGCAGCTTCTCGTGTATATTGCTACTTTTAAATGTCTCCTTCCTTGAGCAAATCGTTTACCTCCTGAAGCAGATGCTACCAAACTGCTACTATTCTCTGCTGCAACACCAAACCTAAACTTCTTAAGTGAGCAAGTCAAATTAACCTTCTTTCTGTGATTGCCATCTTATTCAACCTGAGCTGAGTGCAGTACAGCCCTTGAACCGGGTCCAGTCCTCATTGGTCGCTGCTTCACAAGAGCAACTGATCTGATTGGGGGATCAGGGTCTCTGTATTTTCTTTAATTGAATTACTTACTTGTTAATCTAATTCGCCCAGCAGCCCCCACTGTGGACTTCCCTGTTTCCCATGTTGTTTATTGTTGAAGGTGATGTACACTGGTGAAGGCGAGGAGGAAGAGTAGAGAGGAAGGTTAAGAATGATCCACACCTTGGAGGAAGGATTACAGGGAAAGCCTTGTAGTGCCTGATGCCACCTGTCAATATAATGCCTAGTTTATTTTTAATCCACAGAGGCATAATAAATAATTACGTATGAATGAAACAAAGGGGTGAAGAACAGGTCTGTAACTCCAGTCCTGCATCTTTTGGATGCATCCCTGCTCCATGTACCTGAATCAAAAGACTCAATTATTGTATTGTCATGTCAGCAAGTTCTGCAAAGGCCATTATCAATCATTTGATTCAGGTGTGATGGACCAGGAATGCAGGTAAAGCATCTCTAAAACTTTTAACTTAATTTTACCTCTAGTGAAGGTAAAGGCAGGGATCAACTTTTAAAAATCCGATTAGGAATGCTTTTAAAGTCCATTGATGTTCAAGCCATTACTTGCTTCACTGGCCTACCTTCACTGACCTAGTATTGTTGAGCTTGTCAGGAAAATGTCCGCTGTGCTGGAAAGTGGATGTTACAACCTCTACTTGAGAACAAGGCTTATTTCTCTTTTTCTCTTTGTCTGATTTCCACAAAAAGCATTTAAGGTACAAACCCAAGAAAATGTCTCAATTCTTCTTCCTTCTCACCTGTGTAGATGCTGGTTTGTACACAAACAAGAGTGACGAAGAGCTGGGTGAGCTCAGGAAAAATGTGGAGAGCGACGAAGGCAAGTCACCTGAGTCAGGCAAGGATGATCAACCCAAGAAGAAGCACAGACGCAACCGCACCACCTTCACCACCTACCAGCTGCACGAGCTGGAGCGCGCCTTCGAGAAGTCCCACTACCCAGACGTCTATAGCAGGGAGGAGCTGGCCATGAAGGTGAACCTCCCTGAAGTACGAGTCCAGGTGAGGCTGGCTGCAAGTGTCACTAGAGTGGGCACAAACACACAGATCTGAGCTTTCATATACTGTCCACCAAGTAGCCTTCGAGATGTCCTCACTGGACTCTTGCATCAAAGGTTTTTTTCTTTGAGAATCTTAACTTTTAAAATTAATATTGCAACCTGGGATGTGAAAAGAGCTCATGTCAGGAGACTGTTTATCTATCAGGATTGATTGTTTACATTTTAGCCTCTCTAATCTCATAAAAAGAATCTAACAGATGACTCTGTTTGTGATTACTCTTTTCCTGGAAGCTGCAGTTTTGAGCCTTGATCAGGTTTTTCCACCAAAGTGGTTCTCCTGTTTTATTTTGTGCTTTTGTCAACAATCATAATCCTTAGAGTCAGTTTGGTTGCACATTAAACTCTAAATTAGTGTTAAAAAAGAAGTTGATTTTGGGGGGCTAATTTAGGTGCTTATCCAGCGTGCAATTAATGCGCAAACAACCACTATCAATGCTTATTTACAGATCTACAACCTCTTTTTGTAAAAGTTTTCTTCCTCTTCTGCTAAAATTTACAGCACAAAGCCAAACAGTGTTGATGCTGTGATGGTAAACATTTCCTCACTTGCCTCATCACCTTAAATAACCTGACTTACATGGCTTGTTCCAGCATCAAGCCAAAGCTCTTGGCCTTTCACCTGTTGCTTGCCAGTGTCTACTTGAACAGCTTGGTGTAAAAAGATTAGAAAGAGCCCAAAGAAGTTCCAAGTATCCAGAGAGATACTGTGCTGACTTCATTGACTGATAATGCCAGCGTTAATGTTAACTGATTTAAGACATTTATAGGAAAAACAAAGAGGTGTAAGATTAAACGGAGCAATCCAAACAGGAATAATCTCATTCCACCGCCATAGAAAAACAGTCAGAATAATTATTTACAATAATCAGTCAGAGATAGAAATTGCAAATGCAAATTCATGATTCAAGACTTGTGAATTGCATAAAAATAAATCTAAAAAAAAGATAGGTTTGTGTTGTAAATTCAAATACAAGGCATTGCAGCTGTCAGTAATCAAGCCAAACAATATCATTTGATTAAAAAGCTAGTTTATGTATTTGCATAGTATAAGGCAATCTATTCGTATTTTTATTTTTATGAACACAAATATGATTACATGAAGGAACAAACATATTCATAGATGAAGTCCCATCTTAACTCATGTCTTAAAGTTCCTACACATCATCAAATGCTCCATAGAAAACCCAGTTAACTAAAATAAATTGGGAATTGAAGACCATTTTCTATTTTACAAGTCCATGGATAAGTTGAATGGAAACTGAGCTATTAAATAAAGCTAAATGGCAGAGAAGAAGGTTGTAGTGAGTCTTTATTAGTTCACATAATCCACATATGGATTAAAAGACCTCTAATGAAATATGCGCTAATTTATATTAATTGACAAGATGTGCTAACATGTGTGGAAGCAAAATGTGAAAAGTTGAATTGAGGTCTTGAAGTGTAAGGAAATGGTTCCGGTAAGCAACTTATGTCTTCCCAATGAACCAGAGTAATCTTAATAATAATTAACTGTAGTACTGTTTTGAATGTAAACAGCTGTGTCTTTTCTAGGTCTGGTTTCAGAACCGCAGAGCTAAATGGCGTCGGCAGGAAAAAATGGACGCCAGCACCATGAAGCTTCATGACTCCCCCATGCTGTCCTTCAATCGCCCGCCTCCGGTTCACACCAGCATGGGTCAAATAACCAACTCTCTCCCGTTGGATCCCTGGCTGACGTCTCCCCTGTCCAGCGCTACACCCGTCCAGTGTATCCCAGGCTTCATGGGTCCAGCTCAGGCCCTCCAGCCCAGTTATCCCAGCCATGGATTCCTCAACAGCGCCCCCCATGCTCCTCACCCGCACGCTCACCACCATCCTCCGTCGGGGCAGGGGATGCAGAGCATGGCTCCCCCACCTTACCAATGTCCAGCCCCGTACTCCGATAAATTCCCCCTGGAAGACGTGGACCAGCGCAGCTCGAGCATCGCCGCTCTGAGAATGAAAGCCAAGGAACACATCCAGTCCATGGACAAGACCTGGCAACCCATGTGACTAATTGACAGTCCATGTGAGGGACAATCCTGGCACAAAGCAGACAATGAAAACTCCTGTCATGCCTGCTCTGCCACAAAATTGAAGTGAGACTGAGCTGTGAAAACTGAAGAACATTTTTGGTACTTTCTTTTCTTTTTAACTTTTTTCTCATCTCCAAGACTTAAAAGTGAAACCATGGTGAGGTTACATTATTGGTTATCTCTTCTACCTGTTGATGTTTGGGTGCAACAAATGCAGAAAAAACAACTATGGTCATCATAGCTTGCACCCAAGAAACTACTGTAATTCACTTTTTTTAATTAAACATGCTTTTTAAAAACTCACAAATTAAATCTCACATTTTATGAACATACTTGGGTGTCCTCCGAAAGTATCCACACCTCTTGAACTTTTTATATTTTGTCACGTCATAGCCATTAATTTCTCCATTTTATGTTGGGATTTTATGTGATGAGACAATACAAAGCAGTGAATAATGGCGAAGTGGAAAACAATGCACACACACAAAAGGAGAAGCATTTGCATTCCCTATTAGTTTCCACCAAAACTAATCTTCCTGGATACTAATTGTCTTAATCTTTCTGGGGTCCAAATGATAAAATAAATAAAATATGTATACAAAACATAGAATAATTATAACATTAACATAATACGCACAAAATTAGTCTGACATCTCACTTTACAAATTATATACATTCACCTAGATTTAAAAATGAGATTTCAGTTCTCTTTAAAAAAATAAAGTTTTCAAATGTCTGATGTTTTTAGGGAATTTGTCCCATTCCTGAATTGCTCTGTAGATAACAGATTTTTGTAAAAGGTTTATTTCAGCACAGTTTATAATTAACGTTTTGCCCATTCTTTTTTACATAAAAGCTCAAGCTCAGTCAGAAAGGCTGTCAAGACTTGCTACAGATTTTGAATGGGATTTCGGTGTGGGCTTTGACTAGGCCATTTTAACACTTGAATGGTGCTGAATAGTGTTTTGTCTGAACCATTCCATTGTATCTCTGGTCCAAATGTTTAGAGTTGTCTTGTTGGAAGATGAACCTCCGCCCTCTTGGTCTTTTGCATCCCTAACAAGTTTCCTTTATGGATTTGACTGTATTTAGCTCCATTTTACTACCAGCTCTCATCAGCACCACAGTATGATGATGCCATCACGTTTCACCATGCGACGGTGTGTTCAGAGTAATGTGCAATGTTAGCTTTTAGCTCACATAATATTTTGCACCTAGGCCAAAAATTTTAGTTTTGGTCTAAACAGAACATCTTCTTATACATGTTCATGCTCATTACACCACTTGTGGCAAACTGCAGACAAACCTCTAATTACTTTCTTTCATCAATGGATTTCATCTTGCAATTCTTCCATAAAGGCCAGACTTTTGGATTGAACAACTAAAAGTTGTCCTGTAAACAGATTCTCTAACAATGCAGATCCTCCAGTTACCATGAACCCCAACTTTCCTCCATGATCTGCCTGGAGGAAGATCCAGGCATGTTCCTTTGCCTGGTATGTTCCTTTGTTTTCAAACCTGTGACTTTTCACAGTAGAATTGTGTTTATATCAAGACTGAATTGCACACAACGAGGCAACCTGTTTTTGTATTTGTACTGGATTATACCTATGAGTCCCAACGTATATGAGGTTTAGTAGAAAAAATATATGTGACATTTCTCTTGTTTTATTGTATACATTTTAAAAAGTCGTATCATTTTCCTTCCACTTCATAATTACACTCTGCTTTGTGTTTTCTTTTATATAAAACCCCAGTAAAATACACTGAAATTTGTGATTCCGCTGGCAAATCTGGCATGAATAATTTTGTAAGGCTTAGCATTTGGTTGGTGTTTCTGGTTAGAGATCATAGCTCAGATACTTCAAAGTCATTGGAGAAAGAAGTCAACAGAGGACATTTATAGCTCTGTAAACCTGGAGATTTTCTTCAATATGAGGCTGAAAACTGGAGATAAGACTAATTCGGTCCTGAAGAAAGAAGTCCTGCTACCTTTTTGACCCAGAGTTAATATTGTACCAAAACTTATCCTGATTATTTTCTGAGATTCTGCTTTAAATACGAAATAGAGGGTTGAACCAGAAACAAAAACCAGCAAAATTACTCGTTTGTTTGTTGTTGTTTTTCTTGCTTGAGTGGCAGTTAGAGGAGAAAACCTGTTGGCAACTCAGTGCTGGTTGGCTGAATGTACGTGCAGCGCAGCAGAAAGAGTCCTGTGTGATGCGTCACCCCGCATAGTTTGGTCTTTGTTTGGCACAATTGATCCAAGTGTATCCTCTTTGTCTGAAACTGAAGGGGGAGAAACGGTCTCAGGCTGGACTAAATAGGCCCATTTTGTTATGGAAGTTTCTTTTTTCCCCCTGTTGATCAAACGACAAGGAACATAGATTGTAAGCTGCAGTCATTAGGGACACAGAATCAGTCTTTTACCATCTGTTGCAGCACTGAGCTCTAATTATCTTCAAGGTAGAGAAGGTCAGTTGTAAAAATCAATATGAAATAGGAAAACTCAGCTTTGATTAAGAGATGTTTCTGCATCCCAAAACTTGAAGATGTACAGGTAGAACAACAATGTTTCAACTTGATAATGGAAAAAGAGGGAGATCAAAACCATTATTTTTGCAGTGCAATCCCCCTTTATTGTTCTGTCATTGCATTCTGTCTTGTAATGTTTTATTTTAATATAACTGCAAACAGCAAAAAACTCAAATCCTGAGGTATTTTTGGTTTAATTTACTTCTCATACTGCTCAAACAGGGAAAATAGTTTTGAATTCGCTGCTCGTGTTTAGTTCTCTTGTAATTTTGTTTTTGGTGTTACTTGGTTAGTGATGTTTTTACAGAAACTGAGGACTACCTTTGCACATCAAAATGTTTCCTTAGGATGCAACAAATATGATTTTTGGACCAAGAACAAGCCAAAGTGTAGATAGTGCTAAAAAAATTGCACTAGAGTTGTTTTTAGTTTTGCTTTTGTGGGGGGGTTCTATGTGAAGATGTGAATGGTATTGTCGTAGTTATAGTTATATTGCTTTAATCCCTGTTAATTATGTCTGGATCATCATTGTTCACATTCTTGTAAGAACAATAAAAATATAGTTTGATAGAAATGCTTATCTGCACTTTCTCACTGAAGAGCTTTCATGCTGACCTCTCGCTACTCCTTCCCACACACCTTGCTGGGACTTAAGAGCAATCCAAGATTACTACAGTATAATCGTTATCATCTGACATACATTCTTTCTTCTCAGCTAAACGCTCGTGTTTCTCGTCTCTTTCTGTCATGTAAAGGCCCTTTTATTCCCTCGCCCCTCCCTTCGCTCAGTGCTGTTCCGCGGTTTTGTGGCAGGGAGCCAGCCTGTTAGGAAGATGAGACTCCAATCAATCAGGGCACCCCAGGGGGGGTGGGGGTGGGGGCACTGACCACAGGGCCCGGGCTCTTTAATTGCCCCCAGGCAGGCAGGTCTGCCAGCAGGCCAAGCCGCTGCTGCACATGTTCACAGAGGGGACCGGTGGCGCCGCGCTCATCGGCGTTCTGCAAAGTGTGAGTCACTTTCCAAAACAGATGGAGTTTCTGAATAGACCCTAACTTTGAGCAACATATGGATGAACCAGCAGGTGAAAAGATTTCTGACATGTTGTAAAGTGATTAGATGAAGCCTATTGCAATGTTTGTGTGCTGTCGACCTCTGACTGCCAAACAGGTCATGCAGAGCTTGCCGTTTTGAAGAAGCTGCATTTTTCATGTAGCTTAATGTTGTAATTTTCCTAAAAGTATTAAAAGCAGCTCTGAAAAGCTCCAACTCTTAGTTCCACGTGGCTGACATATTATAGTCTTCTAGCTCCTAACAAAGACATCAGCCTGGTCACTATTTATTCTGAAGATAATGTCTCATTTTCGGACATTTAATTATATTAAAGTTAGAAACAAAGAGAGATGCTGTTTTGTTTTCAAAGTCATATTTGGTTCAGAGTGATCCACAACAGTTTAATTAGTTTATTATTGGAGAAAAGAAATTTAAAAACATCAAAACAAGAAATTTGCTATCTGCAGGAATCATTTGGATATAATTTACTGGATAGTGAAGATAAAACTAAAAAGACTCTAAGTTTCTTACAAAAGTATTCACACCCTTTAAACCTTTTTGCAAAAACATCTGTATATTTTAGAGCGGTCTTAACCCTGTCACACAAACACTAATTCGTGTTCATTTTCACCAATGAACACGAAGTAGCAAACGATTGCGTATTCAAAATAAATGGTTTTAGTAATTTTATAAGTAAAAAAAGGATGACCAAAATGTTCATAATTAAAATTCAGTGCGACCAAATGCCTCCAGAAGCTAATCAGTAAGCAGAGTCAACAGAGCAGTTCTCATGTAATATCTCAATCTCTGAACGTCTCACAGAGCATTGTTCAAAACATCATGTGGAAACGGAAAAAATATGGCTCAGCTGCAAACCTACCAAGACATGGCCATCCACCTAAACTGTGCTAAAGTGTGCATCAATCAAATAAGCAGCAAAGAGGTTGATTGAATGTTTGGAGGAGCTGCAGAAATCCTCTACTCAGGTGGGAGAATCTCTTACCAAGGCACTATATCACCCCGCTTTTGTATAGCTATATATATATATATATATATATA
>CAEFZX010016953.1:0-19472 GCA_903066825.1 Alfaro cultratus
GCAGACAATTTAATGCTGTGACTATTTTACCAAACATAGGAAACAAAAGCAGAAGAGTGATCTAGGCATGAACTAATACATCCTATTATTGAGGTCCAGAAAATTAGAAGTTCTTAGCTTGCATCATTCAGGAACTTTGGGGATAAAAGTGCTTCATGATTGTATTTTCAGAGGCAGATTTCAATAATAACTCGGGCAAGAGCGTAGACGTGTGTAGGAATCACCACGATGTCAGTAAAACAGAGTAGCATGCCTAAGTAGGTGTGTGTGCGTGTCCACCTTCCTCAAGCGAAACCGGACTTTCCAGGTAAACTCACTAGAGAATGATAAAGCCTTATTAAGTCTTAATTAAACACTGCGATATCACTAACAGTACTTCAATTTAACTTGGTGTTTTCAGAGGACTAAACGAGTTTTAATGAGACTTAATGAGCCTTCATTAAGATAATACAGGGTTTGCTCTCTTAATGGTGGGCTCATGTGTCAAAAAATTCTAAATTAATTTCTCAAGAACATTTAAAAAAGGAAAATCATGTGCTGGTGCCTTTAAAAATGGTAACTATATTTTGTCTTTTTTTTTTTTTTTTTTTGAAAGATATTTGTTTTTCCTGTAAAAAGGAGACGGGTTGATGTTGCTGTAGTTTGTCCATGTGAGCAAAGAGATTTTCCACCAGACCACTGGCTTCGTAATTGTATCTGCTCCTTTCTGAGGAAAATGTGAAGAGGGCATTGCAGGAAAAAAAAAAAACTTTCCACAAAGAAGCTATCATGGACACCAAACACCATGTATGAATATGTGCAAACTAAAAAGCCAGAATCCATCTGAAGGCTGACTTATGGCTGCGGGAGCCGCATCCCTCTTAGGCGGTTTTCAAGTAACGGATGGTGGTTTTCAGTTTGACTTTTAAATTTTAATAATCAGAAATGTCTGCCAGAGTTGGGTAGTAACTAGTTACATTTACTCAGTTACATTTACTAGAACTTTTTTTTTTCTGGGAAAAAAAGTACTTTCAGGAGTATTTTTACCATGCTACTTTTTACTTAAGTAATTATATTATGAAGTACTGCTACTGTTCCTTGAGTAAAATGCATGTCTCCTCTACTCACTGTGAGTGACTTCAAACAAACTTGGTTTAACCAAAAGTTCACCAGACACACCTGCAGTTTTTATTAAAAGTTTCATAAGATTTAAATTAGAAGGGCAGTTTTACATCAAATTACTCGTTTGAGCTTTACATTATGTTACAATGTCTCGTCAAAAACATACCTGGAGTAGTATCTTGATTCTTTTCTGCATGTTTGCGAAATCCTTTAATCTCCCATGGCAACCATTCAGCTGTGCAAAACGCCTGGATGGACCTAGCCCCGCCTTCGAGGCACAGCTCCTCCTTATAGCTGTACCTTCTGCTTCTGCCTCACAGAGCAGGCCTCATTTCCGACTCCCCCACTCAGCTCCTTCAGACTAGCGAGAAGTAATTAGCAAACACCTGGTAGAACTGCACATCAGCTGAGCTCATTAAATTGCTCAGTAAATTGCTGGTTGAAATGTTGATAAAGGGTTAATAGAGGAGCCGATTTCCTGGAGTTTCAGAAAGAGCCGGAGCTTCTTAAAGAGACAGAGGCCCAATTTCAAGGTGTTAAATTACAAAGTAAAATGTCTTTTAAGCCATATTTGACCACTTTTAGGAACATAGTTACTTGATTCTGCCATAAAATACCACTATATGCCTGGAAAAGAAATCTATGGGGGCATTGAATTTCTTTTAATGTCCCCAAAGATTAAAATTTAATTATCCTTAAAATACTAAAATATCCACACAAATTTATATTTTGGTCCGTCTGATGGTGTAATTTTTAAATATTAAATGATTCATGTTTTGATAGTCGTTTTACCGAATACTTTATCCTTGCTTTAGTAATTTCTGAAACGGCTACTTGTTACCTTTGACTGGAGTAAAAATACATTGAAGTATAGCTATTCTTACTTGAGTCCAATCTTTGGCTACTCTAGCCACTTCTGGTGTCAATTTGGTTCTTTGTGACTTGTCCAGTCGACAAATTTCTTTGCACCTTGTCACACCACAGCCACAAACTTCAGCGTATTTTATTGGGATTTAATTCAGTAGACCAACCAGAACCGCTTTCTAAAGGGATTGGAAAAGCGACTCCACATGTTAAATCTGGTGGCCCTTTTGTTGCTGTTTGCTTTCGTTTCTACACTGTAAATCAGATTTGTGACAACGGGACGCTGTTCGGCTGTTATGTTTGTGCGAGTTAACACGCTGAGACGCAGATGTGGCAACAAAAGACGAAGCTTGAAGAAGTATGTGACCGTCTTGCCAGAGGCCCGGTGGGGAGAGGTGTGTTAGGTTTGGCCCGGAGAGGCCGGTCTTTTTTGTTTTTTTCTTTTTTTTTCTGTTGTTTGTTTTGACACACATTGATTTACAAGACACTGTGGCTCTAGGCGTAGACAAATCAATAGATTATTAGATCATAAATATCTCAGAGAGAACTTTACTCACGTGAGCTCTATGTTTACCTCCTAAAACAGTGACTTGTGCTTGTTTTGTCACTTTCCATACCACAAATTTAATGTATTCTGTTAGGTTTTCTGCATGATAAACCAAAAAGTACATTTTTATCCTATCCTACTTCATTTTCCTGCTTGACAGTGAAATAATGTGTCCGACTGCCTTCAGAAATCACCTAATTTACTAAATTGAGTCCAGCTGTGTGCAATTTGTATAAAAACAATTGGCCCAGTTAAAGTTCAGACCCAAGTTCAACTGAAAGGTTGTTAACTGGAACTGGATGGCAAACGTTGTAGTCTCTAGATGTACAAAGCTGACAGGCACACAGCCTAAACGATATTTCATTTATACAGCCAAAGAAAGAAAACTATTGAACTCTTGTCATTATTTATAGTTAACGTTGGCCTATCATAAAATCTCAATAAAATACACAAGATTGTGGTTGGAATGGACTGAAATGTGGAAAACTACAAAGAGTAGTAATGCGTGTTGAAAAGATCACTTGCAGGATAAATTATATACCCAAAATATACTTCAGAATAGTCTTCAGAATAATGACACACTTTTCACTTTTTCCATCTAGAATACTTGGAAAAAGGGTAAAATTCTAGCTAAGCACATATATCTGGCTATATGTGGCTTAAACTTTCAGTGTTTTAATTTTATTTAATTTTTTTCAACCACTGGTTTAGACTGAAGTCCTTCAGTCCAGGAACGTTTTATTGAAAATTTCCTTGAATGAGTCAAGCTCTCCTGCCGAGTCGATTCTTGGAGGCACTTTACAGAAATGCCAAGCTGCAGCATGCAGATCTGGTACAGTACGTTCAGGTGAAGACTAATTTCCCCCCCTCACCTCCCGGCTTTAATGTGCTCCAGATGCTCCGAGGGCCAACAGAAAAGGTTAAAAGAACGAGGTGGACGGCGCTGATGACGCCCAGCTCGTTATTCTGTTTCCAAGCTATCAGCTTCTCGTTGAGCCGCTTAAGAAAAATAAAAATCTGCGGCCAGTCAACAAAGGTGACTCGACATTACGGAGAAGGTAAGGAAATCCAGATGTTTTTGTCCGAACTCGAGGCCTGGGTGGGAAGGTAATGTTTCTGGTAATAGGATGCAACTGACGGTGACGTCACCTTTTACGGCACGCGCCAAAAGGAACCGTCATCAAGTTCCCCCCTGAAACGCCGAACAAAATCTAAATCTGACGCATAAATCATTAAGAGTGTTGATAGCTGAGTTAGAAAGCGTTTTCAGACCAATTAGGTTTATTCTTTACACACTCCTCTGACGCTTCGAGAGTGTTTGGAGGAAAAGCTAAAAAGGGGGTTTAATGGTAGGGAAATTACAGCTTGGAGAACGTTCCAGAAACCCTTGAGATGATGCCAGCTAACGGTGCACTTCTCCGCAGCACCCGGATTCGTGAGAGGAAGACGGGTGTGCGGGGGTGAGGTATGTAGAAACCGGTCTCAGACGCTTTTTCCATCAGACGCAGCTGATTCCCGGAACCAGTTGACAACTTCTTTCCCAAGGTGGCTGAAACGGATCCATCGCGCGCTGCTTTCCGAAGAAAAAAAGAAAGATGAAGAAGTCTGGAAGCTGACTTTAGTTTATTCGAACTTCATAGGGAAATACCCAGCTCCTTTCAAATCTAATCATAGTTGACAAAGGCTTTCTAAAAACTTTGATAAATCAACCACAACTTTTATTTGGCTTTTATGTGACAAGCCACCATAACATAGTGGACAAATGAGAAGCAACCCCCCCCCCCCCCACACAGTTTTCTGAAAATTCTCCAAGTAAGAATCTGAAAAGTGTGGCCTAGAGGCAGTGGTGCCATCAGGGGGGGGAGAAGGGGCCATAGCTCCCTCTTTATAAGTACCACAATACTGTCCACCCCATTTTCCCCCAGAGAGTCATGTTCATATCATATATGTTCATTTTTGTAAACTTGAAATGTGAGAATGTATGTCTTCAAAAAAAAATTGTTACAGAAATTCTTGTACTGTCTCACACCAAACATCTGTTTTCCAGCTTTTTTATATTCAGGAAGGTTTGAAAGAAGCCATTTGTTTCAAATGTAATTTAGAAACGCTAACCATAAACTGCTAAATGCTTCAATGGTAGGATAATCCATTGTTGCAATAAGTAGGCGTTTTATCCAAACGTCCATCGCTGTGTTTCTGTTGAGCTAAATTTGCCTCTGAGTTCATTACGTTGACTCTCCTCACTAATGTTTTCACTCGCATTTGTGACTGCATTGCCGTGTAATGCCCTTCTCTGAACTAAGAGAGGCTTCACCACCTCTACCAAAGGAAAACATTCCCTCAGCTTGGTGCTGCCACCATGTTTCACTATGGGATTGGTGTGTTCAGAAATAACTTAGAGTGCTAATTTCTTTGCCTCACATTCAATAGTGTTCAAAGAATCTCTCGAGTCCTTTCCTTCTTTATTTCCATAACATCCAAGTGTCCCTAGCAACTTTGAATCTTAAAGCAAAAGCCTAGACGTCACAGTAGCCTGTCTTGCAGCCTTAAGAGACACATGGTAAAAGCATCATACCTTAAAGTGGCAGCAGATGTCTATAAAAGAAAAAAAAGGACATAGTGTTAGGATTCAGAGTCTGTATGCGGATAAGCGCTCCCCTGCTTTTCCCTCCAGGAGCAAACCTCAGTCTGCCTTAATGAAAAATCAGTCTGCGCTCCTCCAGAAACATGTTGTTGGGCCCCAAGAGCGCCACAACTGTCTGCATCAACTGTCTGACTGCAAACATGCATCACCCAACTCAGATTTCCCTCACATTCCTGTGTGATCCTCCCGGGTGTATGGCATATGATGTGTATATAGTATATGATCTGTTTCATACGAGTGCTACTTTGGTTCAACCGGACTATCTCACCATCCAGGGTGACACCGCGGATGTTGTCTTGACCCTTGGGACAGAGGGCTTCCATCTTTAGTGTCTGAAGGAAACAAAGGCAGCAGGTGGTCGAATCCGCACCACGGTTGTGTGTGGTAATCTCCTCTCCCGCTTATCGCCAATGTCCTAAGGCCAAAATCTCACGCAGAAATGTTTCTGTGTATCCATCTCGTCTAGACTGGAAGGGATGTCCAGCGCTACACGTTTAGAATATTTCACAGGATGTTTTGTCCTCGTTCGATTGTTTGCAGAAATTCCTAAGATAACTTTGTTTGTGAACTTCTGCTTCTTCTTTTTTTTTTTTTAGTAATTAATTCAACTTCTGGAGGGCCTAACCAAATTTCACAATTTTTGATAGGCGTTTGGGAGAGTATATAAAGTGACACTTAAAAACCCAATGCTGCCAGGACATGATGGTTCTAAAAATAGGGGTAGAAGCCAGTTGGACTTCTCCTCTTGTGTCTTGAAGACGTTTCACTAATCAGCCACACACCTTCTTCACTTCTGAACTTGGCTGGGAGCAACAGGCTTACTTTAAGTTGTAGTCAGAACAGTCACACTAATAGGATTGTTAAGGTCACTAAAGCTTTCTCTCTTCACTGTTAAGTCTCACTGTAACCGGCTAATGTATGGTTTGATTTAGGCCAAAGTTGAGTCTGTCTCTGTTGGCAGTAGTTGGGAAGTTACAAGGTTCAAACAAAGTCATGCAAAAGTATTCATATCACTTGAAACTTTTCCACATTGTGCCACTCTACAACCACAGCCCTTGTTGTATATTGTAGGGATTTTATGTGAAAGAAATCCAAAGTATTGGTGTGTCTGTTGATATGTCAGAATCCACCTCTGCATAATCTAATCTCAGCATAAATACAATTGTTCTGCCAACTCCTTAAAAACTTTGCAGAGAGTATTAAAGAACAATTGGCATCATGAAGACTGAGGGGCACGCCAGACATGTTGGGGATAAAGCTACAAAAACGTCTGAAGGAGAGTTGGGTAATAAAACTTTCAGTAGGTGTTCTAGTTCAATAAAACCAAAGTTAAACCTTGTGAACCCACGCATAGTGATATTTGTGGAGGAAATCTATCACTGGAAAGCACACCATACCATAATGGGGCATGGCAGCTACTTAGATGACAACATTTTCAGGTGATACAATGGCTCAGTCAAAGTCCAAACCTAAATCTACACCAAGACTTGAGAACTAATGTCCACAGACTCTTTCCATCCTTTGACTGAGCTTTAGCTAATTTCTGGAGATGTATGGCCAACATACATTTCCACGAAACTGGCAGAGGCCTTGTCTAAAAGACTTTCATTTGTAACTGTAGCAAAAGTTGGTTTCTACAAGTTATTGACTCCAGCATTTCGGAATACAAATACAGACTACACAATTTTGGAAAACCAAAACCTTCTACTACCCCATAGCACGCTATGTTTTTATTATTTCTTACTTTACCATAATGCCCTCATACTGTTTACCATCTTCGTGGCAGCCAGATTGTTTTTGTGGCTTCTTTTTTTCCACATTTGTCTCCTTGTCCACCCTCAGCATTCCTTCTGTATCTCACCTCCTCTTTACTCCCAGTCCCTCAATAAAACCAAGGGAAAGCTGACCCAGAATTCAGCGGGACTAGTTAGTCACTTTGGTTTCCTTAAAAAAACATCTCTCACAGGCTGAGGGCTCTATTATGCCTGCCAGGGGTTCCAGGTTGAAAGAACTGTTCTGCAACACATACAAGGTATGTTTTCCGTTAGGCATGGAACGATTGAAAATACTCAGGGTCACAGAAGCAGAGTCGGCTCCGCGTGGTCCATCTAATAGGTTCTGTGTAATGGAAACTTTGCACAAGACATACATCAGCTAGTTCAATCTAAGATGCCTTTGAGGGTAAAGGTCACATATCCACTGGTTACCACCCCTTCTAATCAATGTTTGCATCAATGTCGGTTCACTCTAGATAAAAAAAAGAAGTATTTGTCTCATGAGCAGCCGCTAAATCAATCCAAACTAGTACTATCGACAAAACTAGGACTTTGCAAATGTATTGACCCTTTCCTTTGACGTGACATCACAGTCTTCAGAATGGACAGACGTCCAAACAACTGATGCACTCCTGTAAAGCTAAAGAGACAGTTGATGTTCAATCAAAAGGTTGACTATAGGGTGTTGCCTGGTCGGCTGCACGAACAGGATGTAAACTAACCTCGTCATTTTATTGTGAACCTTTTGATGAGGAAAGACGACGGCGATAAATAGCAGCCGTCAATTGTAAGGACTGACAACATTCGGTGTATTCGTGGATTTGCAGCAAACACTTTTTACAAGGTAAAAAGATTGATATTCATACGCTTGATAAGTAAGTTTGCACCAATCCCATGACATCCTTAAAGCGATAACTGAAAATGAGTTTTCAGAAGAGCAAACTATCATTTCTTAACATTTTATTTCACTCTGCCTGGCTGAGGAAGCAGATTCCAGTGGGCTGGACCCAACATGCTTCCACATTCTTCTAAAAAAGTCATTATGTGGTGTGGGAGAGAGAGAGCACCCGTGTGCAGAATTTATAGGAGGCAGCTGGACAGAAAACTGAAGTCTGACCCAAAACAAAAGTCTTTCAGAAAGAGGACAACCAAGGACAGCAAAATCTACAGAAAGAAACAGGAACGTAAATAAGAGGAAGACTGAACACAATAATATGGAAGTGATTTAATGAACCTCGGCTGAAGTTGGACACAGAAGTAGTGTGCACATAGTGTACTTCGTTGAGAAGCGCTATTAATGTGGGGGGGTTTTTCCGGAAAGTTTTAACTTTTAACATGGCTGGGTTTTTACCGGGGGAACTAGAAGTGACATCAGCTTATTGTGCCAATATTGTACAACATTATAGGTGGGAGTGGATGGTGGATGTGTTGAGGTTATGTTTTATTCTATGATGGAAATGGTCACACACAAGTCACAGTGTTATTCCTTTGAGGGCAGGTTGCAGTTGTCTAAGTGAAAAATGCATCCATGCAAATTTGTGTTTGCTCCAAGTTTTGTTTTAACCTTTTAAAATGCGCATCTCCATGTTTTAAACCAAACCCTCCTCATCCTTGCGCAAAAGCTTATTATGAGGTCTTTTCGAATTTGGCGTGTTTCCATTAAGCAAATTTATCCTCATACTTTCAATTTGCGCAATGTTTATGGTTAATGGAAACACATCTATAGATAGCAATTTGAGAGGGGTAGGGGGATATATATGACCCATTTATTTGTTCCAGATTTTGTAGAATCTCTATTTCTGGATTCTTAAAGAGTCTCTTAGCTTTTCCATTTTACAGATGTCCAGAATAACTTGGAACCATTTGTGGATGGGCTTGGCTCAACCACGTCCTGCCAGTCGCTTTCTTGCACTAAGAGAGACTGAAGCAGTTTAATATCTCCTCTTTTTTTGCCAGTTTTGTTACCTGGCTCAAGTACAAATTTTTGAAAATCGCATTTGATTGGGTTTGCTGCTGATGTCTGATAACTGTTTAAACTTGAGACAATCCCAGAAAATGTGATAGTGGTTTCACTTTGTGGAGCCATATTGCCTCCAGCGCTCTCCGTTTGCATCACTATGTTTAACTTTAGAGGGAATCCTGAAATATCTCATATATTTTCTGGAAATCAGAATTTTCTGATGGTCACTTTAAATTCAGATTGTTGTCCTTAAGTCACTGTATAACTAACCTATTTGGAAGGCCAATCGGCTTATGTCTCGAGATGTTTCCACATAATCTTTTGTCATGAAACAATCTGCTTGGTGAAATGCACCACACCCTCGTGCAGCAAAACACCCACATAAAGTTTCTAAAATTAAGGCCTTTGTCGCTGAATGTTGTTGCAAACTGTGATCTTGTTTTGCTGCTGCTTTTAGACTAATAGCTTCTTCGTCACTGAACGGCCTCTCAGGACATAGCAGTACAGGTTTGGTTTCACTGTGGATAATGAAATTCTCTTCTACTGGTTTCTGTCAGCATCTTCACACTTTCCTTCGCTTTTGTTTCACACTCAAATATGAAGGGATTTGTTATTGTGTATGCAGAGTATCTTGATATCTGTTTTCGACAGTGGGAAGTCCCAACATGACTTTTTTTTTTTTCTTTGTTTTTTCTCTGTTACTGCGAGAAAAGAGGGTGTTCCACATTGGCTGACTAGTTGTTTTTTTATTATTATTGTTTGTGGTGAGAATGATTTACGCAAAGTTCGTCTGCTTGCTTTCATTAACTATGAAAACAATCCAGATCTCTGTGGTGTTGCTTTGCTTTGCTTTAAAATCAATAAAGCTCGCCTACAGGTGTCGCATGGATTATCTGTGAAGTTTACATTTTCAAGTTCGCCACGTAGGAAAAGCCTGTTTCTGACGTAAAAAAGCCATAAAACTCAAAGAGTTTTTAGTTTGCTAGTGACTCGCACTAAAATTGCTGAAGCCTTAGGGAAAATAAAGAGAGGAGCTTATGTTTAAATGATGCAAACTACAAGACCCACAAAGAAAATCCTTCAGGGTCACTGTGTCATCGCGTGGAAACTGCAGAGGCTGTTGTTGTAATCTGAGCACTCCTGTATCTTCATAAATCTGTCAGCACTCACACCACTGAGCTCCTTTAAATCTTATTCTGATTTTGGCACATTTTCAGACTTGTGCGAGGAATTAACCTGGAGTGACGCAAGACGCCAAGCCGAATGAAACTGAATGAACACTGAATGAAAGGAAAGACTAAATCCGAGTTTTTATATATATATTTATACATACATGTCCAACATGTACTTCAGCAGCATTATTGATATCGGTGTTCTCCGAATTCATTACTACAAACTAGAAGCTACATAGAGTTAACAGGGAACAAAATGGAAAAAAAGAACAAAAAAAAAAAAGTTTTCTTTAGTCGAAATTGTAAAACTGTATTCTTGTAGTTTTTCTCAGGCACTGTCAGAGGAATGGATCCAGTCTGACATGAATTTGAACTAATTTGCAATGAAGAATGGAGGGGGGAAAGTTTCAGTTTTAAATGTGCAGAGCTGGTGCAGACATACCCAAAAAAAACTTGCTTGGGGCAATGCAGCAAAACGTGGTTTTGAAGTATTAACTCACCGGATTTGAACACAAATTTATTTTTAAAAAAATTATATAAAAAACAAAAAGTGGATTTTCTTCCTAAGTTATGTGCGGCATCCTAGGTGCACAAACCAGCGTCATCACAGATCTTTCCACCTGGCAGCTGTTAGATTTTTTTTTTTGACCATCACTGCTCCGAAAAAACTCAAACTGATCGAAGTATTTATATCCTTCTCTGTTATATGCACAGTTTATCCATATTCTTGTAAACTTTGCATTTTATTCACATTAGCTGCTTTTTTCTTTGACTGGATGATGTAAATTTGCTCTTCCTGTGCAGTCTCTTGTAAGGTTTGCCTGACTCGTTGCAAGCAGTCGCAACATGTTGGAGTAGCTCCGGCTTGGCTCTGATTTGTCCTTTTTGTAGACATTTGTTTATAATTTTTTGGGTTAAGGCATTGCATGTCTGAGTAATTATTCCCTCCTGAATTTGGATGAGGTGCAGATGAAAGGACTTGGCTCTTCCGTTTCTACATTCGGACAGTTTTAATGAGTAAACGTGGAAACTATTCATCTTAATTCTAGAGCATTGGGACACAGTTATTGGCATAAACTATAAATGCGCCACATTATTAGGATTTTTCTCAATTTCTTTAGAAGTGTGCTGTTTACATTGTTTATAATGGTTAGAATTAGCATCTAGAGTCGTGTGTATTTGCTGTAATAAGTCTAAATAATCAATAAACCTATATGGTTTTCATGACATTTAGCATTCAGTACTTTGCAGAAACTAGAGTGAAAATGACATCGTACAAACATACCAATAAGAAGTGGCAACTTGGATACCCAATAAAGAAACAAGAGAGCAAAAAACACCACACACACACACATGCACACACACACACACGAGCATTACATCAGGAAGAAACTAACCCAACATCAGTGACATCATTAGAAGATGCAAAACCTTATGGTTTGGCTTTTTGGGTTTCCATTTGCATTTCCATCTACCTTATCTTTGCGCAGTTTGACATTTCGGGAATTGATTTGCTTCAATTGAAACGCGGCAATTTCGAAGAAAATCGTTTTTGATAAAAACAAGTTTTTGTTTTGTTTTTTTAAACCAAAAACATGGGACTTTAAGTATTTAATGAGAACATTGCAATTGGAAAATTGTGTTTTTCAACATTAGCCAAACATCAACAAAGTTTTGTGCACATTTGTAATGCCAACGCAGCATATGTGGCTAATTAATAACCCATTCTTTTTAAAGAATGACATCTTGGGCTTAACAAGTCTTCCATCTCCTTATCCAACCATTTGCTCCTGAGTCAGGATGACGTTATGGTCGGCTGCAGTCAGGGGAACAGAGTTTGTTTCCACTCCAGCAGAAGATGAGCCCAGCCAGCTCACGTTTCAGACTGCTGAAAAACGACAGATGGGTAAATCTCAGTTTGATCTGCAGAACTAATTATCAAAAGTTGAGTCCTGTTCTTTTAAACAGACTTTTCATCGGCTTCAACAAGTTGGATTGGTAACATTCAATCTCACATTTTGGTTCTCTCGCTGGTCGATCATATTGCGGGAAATGCAACTTTGTTCTAGTTTCGTAACAGCCGAAGCTTTAAGCCACAAAGTTGCCCTCAGGAGGAATTACAACATCCTCTAAAAAGGCAATGAAAACAAAAAACTGTATTCCAACTGTATGACGTTACGCGTGTGTCGTTATTTCATCACATCTTTTTTTCTTTAAAAGCGTGCTACTCGTTGTTTGGTTTCCGGATCAACAGCCAGGCAGCAGAAGTTCCCTCCGGAGACAACATCCATTTCCTCAGAACACAGAGCGCATTCCTGAGACGCTGTCCGATCCATGTAAACAACATTCCTGCTTTGGGGAAACAAAAGAAATGTTTTGGGGGTTTTTTAAGTCACACATTTGGAGCTGACTGCTTCTTTTTTTCCGTTTTGTCCTTAGGTTTTATTCCTGCATTAATAACTGACTCTTATTTTCGATCTCCACCGTGGTGACAGTGTGTTCAGGGTAATAATACGGTGTTCTACATACCAAACCTGGATGGATCTATCTCCACCTTTGAGGATGAAGCTCCTCCTCAGAGCTGTAGTTTCTGAGTGTCTCTCTCCCCCACTCAGCTCCTTCAGACTAGCCAGCGTTAATTAGCGAACAACGGGTGGAACTGCTCATCTGCTGAGCTCATCATACGAGCTACTTCTCAGTGAAACTCTGGTAAAAACATTGTTAAAGGGTTGATAGAGGAGCCATGTTGTGATGACTTCCTGAAGGCGGAGTTTCAGAAAGAGCTGAAGTTTCTTAAAGAGGCAGAGGCCCAATTTCAAGGATTTGCATATCAAGGATTTGCATATCCGTCAAATTTCGTTGAAATCATATTTGATATATACCATTTTCATAACAACTAAATGTAACATAGGTACTAGATTGTGCTATAAAATGGCATTGTGTGGCTGAAAAACGATACTGGCCCTTTAGCAATTTTCCCTTCTTTTATTGTCACGTCAATATATTCTCCCACCTGAGCAGTGGACCTCTGCAGCTCCTCCAGAGTTATCATGGCGCTCTTAGCTTGTTATCCCACTACTGCTCTCCTGTTAGTTTTTGGTGGAAAGCCACGACTTGGTTGATTTTTGCAGCTGTTTTAAGAATGTTTCTGTTTTTCAGATGATGGATTGAACACTGTTCTGGGAGATTTCCAAACCTTGACGTGTTGTTTTTCTTTAACCAAACTGTCTCTCTCTTTTTTAAACATCTCCACACTCTCATTCCTGCTCTGTACACTGTGTTCCTATGTTGTGTTTGTTTCTCTAATGGCCTCCAACAAGCCGCTGAGGCCTTCTCAGAACAGTTGTCTTTATTCAAAGATGACTTTGGCCAATGATGGGGAATTTCTTGATCCGGTCGCTCGCACCAGATTTCATTAAGGAGTACCGGGTCAACTCGGACCGGACGTCATTTGTCCTTGTTTCTTTCACTTCAAAGCAACACACAACTGCTTTTATTACTGTTTTGGGTTTGTTGAATAGTAAAATATTTCAATAAAATTCAATGTACAATTTATTTAAAAATCGAATTGCTCATTACAGTCGTCATCCAAAAATACTGTATCTTTGTTTGACTGTCTGAACCGGGGAAAATGTTTGACACTGAAAATTAGAAGCTAGGATGGATGATGACCACTAGGGCAGGAACAACGCGTGTCCAGCCTCGACAATGCGCACCAGTTTGTGCTGAAACCAGAAAGCTCAATGTCCAGACAGTAGAGATGATATTTCCTGGTAACATGTCCTGGATGACTGCTAATCCACCTCATTAGCTTTTGCTGCTCCTCTTTAAATCTCTGACCGTATGTTTAGAAAGCTGAGCAAGAGAGACGTTGGAGTAGGGAATAAGATTGTTTCATATTTTGATGGATCAAGAGTTGTGCTTTGCAGCCATTGTTGGGGTAGCCTTTGAGATGCTGGTTAGCATCTCAAAGGCAACAAGGTAAAAACAATACCTTGTTGCCACGGTTACCGATCATAACAACTGTCCGAAAGTGAAAAGGCAAGAGTGAAAACATTTTGAGCGAATAGAGAATTATTCATTAGAGAGAATAATTGTGCAAAAGAGTAATACCTCTGCAAAAAAAAAAAAAAAAAGCAATAACAATAAAAAAACAAAGAAATCAGAACTAACATTAGGGATCTGCAATTCTGGAAAAAAAAAAGTGTTGTACCATCTTAAAATAAAATTAAAAAAAGTTAAGTTGCTATGAATGATGTTGTGATTCCACAGATTTTTAAAACATATTGTTTCAATAAACTGAGCAACGGCCAACTATGTCAGCTGTGCACTCACTCTTTGGCCTCGTTGTCTCATTCAAAGTTCCCACTTGACCAAAGACGAGCATCAGAGCGCAGAGATTAAACAGCCAAAGCATCAGAGATTAAACAGCCAAAGCATGACTCAGGCTTTGTTTTTCCACCAGCACACACATCTGCGGTCAGTGATTCATATCACAGTTTGTGCTGCTTAATGTTTCCAGAGAAGCTTACTTTTATCGCCCAACCCATAGTTATAATCCTGCGGCTCAGAAATCTTCACCAGAAATAAGTCCCTCTCTGAGCAAAAAAAAAAAAAAGAAAACAAAAATGTCATTCCTAAAAACACGTGGGAGAAAAAAAAAAAAATCTGTCGGGCCCCGGTGTGTAGTTAAACTGATCAGACCGGTCGAAAATGACATTTTCATGAGGACTGCGTCAGACATTTTCCTATTTCCACTGCAGCTTATTTAAAGGAGATTAATGTAGAATTGACACCAATTTTTTTTTTCTTGTCATTTTTAGGTCAGCTTAGGAGAAAATAAAACACATCAAATAAGTAAAGCAGATGCATGTAAATAAAACCTATAAACTATCATTACAAAGCTTCTCTTATCAATAAGATGCTTAAACAAGGCATATTTAGCTCTTTTTTTAATTTGCAACTAAAATATAATTTTACCCCAATCACTCCATTCACACCTGAACTCTCACAGTGTGTCACAAGCTCCTCCTGCTTCCCGCACTCTGCAGATCAGTTTTCAAGGTCCTAAGGCATTGTGTTCACACGGATGAATTTATAGATTATAATGAATATTTAACTTACTCAGGCAAAAACAGTGGGAAGCAGACAGTTCAACACTCATAACCCTTGTGATCCATTTGATGCCATCTGGGCCACTGAGAGGGAGTAGCAGCACCTGGTTTCTGACCAAACGTGATGGGGCTCAGTTGCTAGGTAACGGTGTTGCTGGGGAACCGCGCAGTGCCCGTCGATTATGACTTAACAACCAGGAGCTTTTTGAAATGGCTCGTTTTCTAGAGACCAAAAAAAAAACAGCTGAGTTTTTGTTTTTTTTAAAGCGCTTGCGTTGTTTTTAGAATCAGTAGAGACTCAAATGGAAGTACAAAAATGTACATTTTGCATGAATAGATTCCCTTTAATTACAAGAAGTAGAACATCTGTTTAGAAGTCATGAGGAAGTGTTTGCCTTGTGTTTGACAAGTTGGCCCGCGGCGCTTTAGATGTGACGTAAAAGCAGGAAAATACGTTGGACGTGAAACAACGAGCAAAGGGAAACGGATAAGGAAGGGCTCTGCTCCGGTAGAGAGGCAGCCAACTCCTGCCAGAAATATTTCCTTCCCAGGTAGTTGCTTGGGATTTTCTTTGTGTCTCCAATGTCCCTGCTTTCACTCTGGAGCCGGGCACTCTTTTCATGGTTTGAGACAAAGCTCTGAACAGCTATCACCAGCAAAAGAGGGAACCCAGTGAAACAAGCAATGAAATACACACCCACTTTGTCAACAAGCCTCCAAGCCACATTCCTGGTGTTTCATGAGTCAGGAGGTGTCTCAGGAGGAGTCAAAGGGTCAAATAAAATCTCATGCATGAAAGTTGAACAAGTCAAAATGAAACAGAAAGTTTGGTGCATGAAAATATTTAAGTTCTATTCA
The DNA here is from genome assembly GCA_903066825.1 of Alfaro cultratus. Lineage (NCBI taxonomy): Eukaryota > Metazoa > Chordata > Actinopteri > Cyprinodontiformes > Poeciliidae > Alfaro > Alfaro cultratus. Next base: position 16,036 of record CAEFZX010016953.1, read on the forward strand.
GAAATGAATATTATAACCTTTAGCTTGAGCGATGATTTTTTAAAAACTAATGTATTATTCTCAATTGAACTCTATTGTTAGCTTAATTGTTTTGAGTCTTCTCCCTAATGTAGCGTATTTCGTTTGTGTACTTAAGCACTTCTCTTATCTTAATAAGATTTAAATCCGGCCTTTTAATTTTGATTTCATGTCACTTCAGACATTTTTGGTCGTTATGGTGGAGAGTGAACCTCCGCCCCGATGCCTTTGAAAAATCTGTTCCCCAACTCGCCTGTGGGGGCACTGCACCAAGAACCACTGGAGGAAATGACACAAAAACCTCCAAAGAAGACACTGAGCGCAACTTCCCTGCATCAGCTTATAGCGGTGGAGCCATTTCTCCTACTAGTGCTAGACTTGTGCGTTTGTTTTGGTTGTATTTACCCAGAATGCACCCTTAACTTGGCATTAGCTTTTAGTTTTGGCTTAAGACCTGCATATACTTTGCAAGAACAGATATTTTTCTGTTTCTTGTTCTGTTATTAAGAAGAAAACGTACGTCTTTGTTGTTTTTAGACAGTAGAAAAATAGAATTTGAATGAGCAAAATACTGTTGAAGACCACCAACCACAATTAAAATAGCAATTTTTAGGCTGATGCTTCCTTTATTAAAATAAGAGCTGTAATTTCCATAGTAGTCAATAAAATAAGACTGTTAAGATCCTTCAATTAAAGTCACAATTGAACAGTTCCTTCAGTCATGCTGGGACAATCTTTTATTAAATCTATTCCCAGACTATAAAGGGGCAAAATGTAAAGCAAAGAGCTTGTTTCAACGCTGTTATGAGGCGGTTTGTGAAGCAAAGCTGCTAATGAAAGGCAGCAGAGGCAGACGGCGAAGCTGAGTGGATTTCCAGAAGGTCTCTCCCCTCAAATAACTTCCCAGTCAGGTCCTGCATACCACATCTCTGTGTGTGCCACAACCCGCCCCAATCCACTCCCACCCCCATCCCTCCTGGTCCGTGTGGATCGGGGCATCGCCTCGCCCCGCTCCGCTCCCTCAGCTTTCACCTCCAACCGCACTTCCTCCTCCTCCTGTCGGGCCTTTACGTCTTCATAATCCAACAGCAACAAAGGGAACTTGCTCAACATTTGACCTTAATCGCAATCGAGAGGAGTCGCAAGAGCAGCGGTCAGGCAGAGTTCGTGAAACAAGGCCTGCCGGCTTCTTACACAATCGCAGCGTGGGACAATTGTTATGCTGACATGTATTGGATAGTTTTCATGCAAAACTGACGCAGTTTGATTCCTAAAAGCACCAAAACCCCAGAGGGAGAGACCCACCCTATCAGCTGGTCGGAGGAGTTACACAACCCAGATCTGAAGGCTTGACCCCACCCTCACCTTCTGCTGTCTGGGAGGGATGATGGGGGTCCACCCTGTTGATTTCCTGCCTGATCCACTCTTTTAGCCTGAAAATGGAAAGGATTAAAGCATGGTGAATTCCAATAGCGCCGGGGGACATGAAAGGAGGGTGGGATGCAACGTAGAACCAACACCGCATCATTCCTGTAGACTTTCCCCAATCCTGCCGTTGGGTGTTGGAGACTCTCGCAAACAGACATTTCCATGACAATAGTGTTCCAACCATTGAGAAAGTAACAAAGCAGGGTGACCACAGTTTATTTCACGCAGTGGGAAACATGGATGGAGTCATCTGTTCCCATCAGGCCCAGAAAGTCAATGAAAACAAGGCTCCTGGGAGTTAGACTGAAAATAGAGCTCTATGGTGAGTACAGGGACTTAAAGGGACTATATTATGTTTTTTCCAGCCACATAGTGCCATTTTATACTGTAATAAAGTTAGTATGTTGCCTTCACTTGTTATAAAAATACTATATATATCAAGTATGACTTTAAAGAAATTTGTCTTTGCTCTTTCTGAAACTCTGCCTTCAGGAAGTCTTCACATAACTCCTCTTGTAACCCTTTAATAATGTTTTTAACATCGTTGAGCTGAGAAGTAGCTCCTATCATGAGCTCTGCAGGTGAACAGTTCCAGCAGGTGTTTGCTAGTTGCTACAGGCTAGTCTGAAGGAGCTGAGTGGCAGAGTCGTTGGGGGAGGAGGCTCTGTGAGACGGAAACCCAGAAACCTTGAAACTTCAGCTCCGAGGACAAACTTCGCTCTTGGAGGTGGTGCTTGGTCCCCCTAAACATTTAGCGAATAGCTGAATGGTTGCCACGGGAGATTAAAGGATTTCTCAAACATGTATAAAGGAATCAAAGCAACCCTCCACGTATGGTTTTAATGAAGGAATGATATTATAACACGATGTAAAGCTCAAAATAGCTAAAGAATAACTACTATGTATGATGCCAGAAAGTATTGTAGTCTAATTTTGTATTTAAGTAACATTTTTGGTAAATGCCTTGTTGTTGTTTTTTCTTTCCAGAAACGGCTATGTGCTCCTCTGTTAAAGAAGTACATATTAGAGTAATAGCATATTCCCTTCCCATTCATTAGAACGTCCTACAAAGAGTTCCATCTAATTACATGGAATAGGTGTCCCACTGTGAGAGGAATGTTGACTGAACAGTAAGAGAGAGAATGCACACAAACTGCAGGATCAGGGACTTTACAGTAGACTGTTATAGTCTTCATGCAGACTTTATGTTCATGTTCAACTCTTATGGGTTGTTTGCTCAGAATCCACACGACAAAGTGAAGACAAAGACTATTACCTACTTAAGGTAAGATGTCGACAGCTCATAATTTAAAGATAGAGTCCCACATCCAAATTATTGGATGTGGGAGAGGAGTAAAACGTGTTCTGGAAGCACACGTTTTACTCCTCTGTTATTACGACTCAGCGGATTTCCTTTTATTTCCAGCGTTGGAAAAATACGTGAAGCACGACAGGAAAAAAAACCTTGTAATTTCGACAACTACGAAATTGTTGCGTTGATATTTACAGGGCGAAATTCCCAAGCCGTGAGGCGCTGAGGCTCAGCAAATTCAACACAAATTGTGCGTCGACTGAGTGAAGACAAGCAGGAAGTTGCAAACAATTACATGAGCCTGACGGGAGAAAAAAGTCACTATTGGATCTAATGGACCTTACCAAGCTCCGCCCACAACCGACCTAGAAAATCCCACGTGGCCGCAAGTCTCACATGCAAAGCCAAGTCTCTGTTTCTATGTAAACGAGAGTATTTCTGAGTCGATTAGACTCTAATCGACAGTGTTTCCCAACCCTGGTCCTCAAGGCTCCTCATTGCTCTGCATGTTTTAGGTATTTCCTTGCTTCAGTCCAGCTGATTTCAATTGATGACTAATTAACAGGCGTTTGTTGAACTGCAAATCAGTTGAATCAGGCACATTAAAGCAGGGAAACCTCTAAAACATGTAGGACAGTGAGCCTTATGGACCAGGGTTGGGAAACACTGGATTAGAGCA
>CAEFZX010016956.1:0-25411 GCA_903066825.1 Alfaro cultratus
TACTTGTCTTTTCCTGTCTCGTTCTCTGTCAGGTACTGAATTTTTCTGTTTAAATAATAATAAAAAAAGACAGACACTGTCAAGAAGTGGGTGTGGTGGTGGTGGTGAGGCAGACGCAGGAGACCCAGGTTATGGCAAAAAATGAAGGATTTAATGGTGAACAAAACCGATAAACAGTCCAAGAACCGGGGCAGCACTGCTGAGCGGAAACAGGGGCTCACCACAGGTAGCACACGGCAAACGAATGGACTAGAATAGATTGGCATCAGACGAACTAGACAAACTCAGACAAGGACCCGACGAGGAATACAGGACACAGGTGGAACTAAATACACAGGGAGATAATCACGGGACGAGACACACCTGGGAAACAATCAAGGGGAGGACAGGACAACGGAGAGCACAGGGACACAGAAATTAGAAATAAATACACAGAAAAACTTGAAACTAAGCACAGGAAAAACACAGAACCTGACAGTTTCATGTTATTTCGCCTAAATCGTCATCCCTGGGAGACATATCCCCCAGATTCAAGATGCATGCAGGCATTTTTTTGATATGCTCACCACACTGTCATTCTATGGTTTTTGGTTCTAACGTTTTGCGTCACAGCTGCACAGCCCAAATCCGCAATTCGACCACAGCTGTCTGGCTGCTGCATGGGAATGGGATTATGGAGAAACAGTAACTGCTCATTGCCTTATTTCATCTTGATTATACATTCAGTGAATACAATGCGTATGGTCTGGACCAGAACGAGGGTCAAAAGATGTGAAGATACCATCAACTGGACGCCTTGGCTGAAAATCTGTGATACTTTAACATCCCTGTGTGTTTAGAGCAGTGGAGAAATACAACTGAAGTTTTGTGTCTTCATAAGTGTTTTACATATGAAGGAGCTGTTCTAATGGTCTCAGCTTAAACTAACACAAACCGGTTCATGTGTCAGAAAACTGGTTTATAGAGATGAATGTCTCTGCTAGTGAGCTCATGTCTCAGTCAACAATGTGTCTATTGATAGCTTTGTCTTGCTGCACCAGTTCATATCTATTATTGATAAAGAAGCCTCTTGTTAAACTGCAGCCAGAATTTCAAGATAGAAACCGAGAGTCCAGCGGCGGGCCACCACAGTCAAAACACTGAAGCTGAGGGCCACACCAGGAATGCCTGTCAACCCATGTGACCATAATTTGCTCATCTGTCACAGATCATAGATAATGTCCATCAGTGTGTGCAATCTAGCACAACTCTTAATTGTTTGGGAAAGGCAGCAATCTATTCAGTAATGCTTTCATAGAGAACTCATCAACACTAGCTTCCTCTCACGTTGAGGCCGTCTGTGTCCAACACGCTCCGGCAGTTTAGCCTCTTAAATTTGAAGACAAAATCTGAAATATATATATATATATATATATATATATATAGTATATACTGTATATATACAGTATATATATTTCACTAGGACCAGAAATATAATTATATCTTTGTAATAATTTTTTTTGACATAATTAGTTAATTACATAAATACATTTTAATGCAGTAAATAATTTAACATACGATGGGTCCAGCCAGAACCATTGTGTTCTCGTTTCTGGTACACCTGTAAATGTGAAAAAGAAATCCTCAGCGCTTTGCTGCTCAGTCCTAAAATCTGGAATACATGGACTAGATATGCCTGAACTTGATGATTTCACACTAATTACTGATTACTTATAACAGTTTGTGATTTGTGAAACCCTTACAAAAAAAACAGCAGATATAAGTGGGTAAATAAAATGAGAGGATTCTCATTAAACACAAAATCTGGTCAATGAAAAGGAACAAAACAACACAATAAAAGACAAGTTGCTGGGAGGTTTTTCTCTCTCTCTCTCTGGTTGCTTCAGTTCTGCTCTGCCAGGCTGTGGTTCTTCTGCAGCAGCTGCTGGATCCATTATTCTTCCCTCTCTCCCTTATTTCCATCAGACAAAACAGGGCAGCTCCCTTGATTAAAGCACTTCCTGTCTGACTGTGCTGCATGATCAAAGAGCTGGGCTGTGACCCAAGTATTATTTTACCTCTGCAGTTGGGAGTGGAAGGTTCCTCATCGACCCCCAGCAAAGAGCGCAGCTGAAACTGAAGAAGAGGCTTTAAGGCAGCTGTCGTAATCAAGACTCCCAGTGAGAGAAAATGAGTTTGGTCAATGTCAAATGAGATCTGGTTTTTGTTCATCAGACTGAAAAACCTTTGCAGATTCAAAGGAACGTTCGTTCCCCTTTTACTTTGTTCTTATAAAAAGTCAAAGCTCAGTCAGAAACTACTTAATGTGAGACTCCAGTAAAACTTTTATAGAGAAAAAGAATAATTGTAATTTACAAGCTGCTTCCCTGGTTCAATAACACACGTAACCTTATTAACTAAGAGTTGTGCAAGAACTTAAGAGATTTATTTTCTACTCATTGCTGTAATGGTGTGTAATCCCTTCTGGTTTCAGGGAAGGCTTCTCCCTCCGGCAGCCGGTCAGATAGGCAGAGATCTGTCTGCTCTTGGCTTCGGCCACTGGAAGCCTGTAAAGATGAATAACGTCCAGGGATTTCTGAGCTTGGCCGCTTTGAATGGGCAGAGTAAGTTGAAACTTGAAACTCGGAAACCAGAGAAGTTGTGTTTTCACTGCAAAATGTTATAGCCTGGCAACTGGCTAAAATATCACGAGGCTCTGTCCGCAGAGTTGTCCTTGAGTGTATCTTCCTCCATGAACGTTCTGCCATCAACATCAACAGAGCTCACTGTAGTTTTCCTTTAAATCCTAGATATTACTGCACAGGAAATCCACCCCAATGCCACATGTGGTGGCAGAGGAAGAATCAGAGCAACCGTTCTGAATGCCTTTCTAAATAGAAAGGTTAAACGGCCTGAGATGGTATAGCACAGCTTCTGATGGCTAATGAGTGCTAACACCAAGGCTGAAAAATGAACATATCTCATGTGTTTACATCCATTGCCACCATGATGTTTAATGACAAACTTATTCATATGAGATTTTAATTGCATTAATTATTCAATGGAAACGTCGCAATTGCAGAATAATGTGTCAACATTAGCGGAATATTGACAAAGTTTTGCACACATTTGTGAAAATTTCAGAGCCACATAAAGACAGTTACAAAGTCGGCCTTCTACCACATATAGAACATTTCCAGGACTAAAGGGCTAATGTCTCAGTAAGATCTAGAGAAACTCATCCATGAGTTTATCTTCAGTTGCATTGATTACTGCCACAGTATCTTATAGGACTGCTTAAAAAATAATCAATCCTCCAACTGCACCTCTCAGGTTGTCTGGTTCTGGTTCTGCTCCGCATCCAGAACCAGAACCAAACATGCAGAAGCAGCATTCAGCTTCTATGCACCACAAATCTGGAACAAACTTCTAGAAAACTGCTAAACAGCTGAAACACAGAGTTCCTTTAAATCAAGGCTCAGACCAACCTGTTCAGAGTTGCTTTTGAGCCATAATAAATGAAACATTGACCAACATATTTGACACGCGTTGATGATTTTGATGATGGTACTTGACAAAATCTAACTTCGCTTACTGGCTTCCACAGTTGTTGACTGTATGATGAGTTTGTGATGTTTTGATGTTTTCATAATGTTGAGCACTTTGAACTACCATGCTGCTGAAAACTTGATGGATGGATGGATGGATGGATGGATGGATGGATGGATGGATGGATGGATGGATGGATGGATGGATGGATGGATTGATTGATTTGTAATGGAAAGACAGAAACTGAAAACTCGAGGCCTAATTGATTTTGGAGAGTCTTTACCTCAGCACTGCTTTGGCAATATTTCGATTGTTCTTGTTTTGAAGTTTGCTGTTATTATTGTGTCACCTGCACCTTTGGCATTAATGCATCATGATGAGAGGGTTTAGTTTATGAGAAGGAAATGTTGTTTGGAACGGAGCTGGAGAATATGACTTCACTCAGCTTTTATGTAACAACTGATGCTTTTTTATTAGCATAAAGTTTTATAATGGAGCTCATGAGATGCTCATGAGGCATTTACTAGCAACACTTAAACATAAACAGGGAAGCTAAATACAGGGAAGATAAATAAAAAGGATTAACAGTAGGTTCTTTTGTAAATAACTACATCAATTTCATAAAGCCCCATTTAATTCTGCAGCTCCCTTCTCAAACATTTGAGAAACTTAGTCGTGTCAAGTAAAAGGCAAGTCAAATCCTGCTTCCTACTTAGGGTTGAAATTCTTGCTGGGAACATTATAAACCTTCTGCACTGTCCCACTGGTGCTTGTGACTGGTTCCAGTGTGCTGGTATTGGCTGTGGTCTGGCTGAGTGAGGAGAACATACCAGTCTGACAGCAGGCTGGGCTGCCAACCCAACCATTAAGCTGGTTCTGTCTGAATGGAAAATACAGAATGGAAACCCCTGAGGATGTTTTTTTTTTAATTATTATTATTATTTTCCAATAAAAAGCATAAAAACACCACCAATATTTTTTTACCGTGTTTTGCAAATATATTCACACCCTTTAGTCCGTCTTATTAGTATTTTGCGTGATAAATTAACTCAGAGTTGTGTGAATCAAACAGGAATTGATGCATGATTTTCAAAATGAGCAAACTGAAAAGTGTGGCACGTGTTTTTAATTTTGTCTACCTGCATCAATCCTCTGTAAATGATGTAAGATTCTTTTGGGGAGCGTCTGTGCCACGGATTCTGGACTTTGACTGTAACATGAAAAGGTTTTGATCAAAAACATTCCACTGCAGCTCCTGCTGTACGTTTGGGTTCATTGTCCTGCTGGAAGGTGAACTTCAACCCGAATCTCAAGTCTTTTGCAAACCTCTTCAAGTCACTGTATAGAAGTTGAATAAAGCAGCCTATTGCTGCTGCAGGGTTGGGGCACCAGAAAGCCCCACAGATAAACCCGCTGCAGGGTGAACCTTACTGCGCAGCACCGGGTCAGACTGGGCTGAACTTTAAAAGTTACCTCATAAATCCCATTTCATCATTGGAGGATTCAGCGACTGAAGCCCCCTCCTCCCTCATATCAGCAGCAGATAGTATCCACTCGGTCTTACTCAGCTTTTAGTGAGTTTAAAGCAGTGCAGTGAAAGCAATATTCTGCTGTAACCTCATCACATGGTGAGATGTTTGATCAAGCAGGCTGCAGTCTGGGATAACCGTCTTGATCTTACTGTTTGTAGAAATGTTTCCTGTTAGTTCTACGGTCATCTCAGGAGCCTAGCGTCCACATGTGCTCTGAAAATGAAACGTTATCCATTCCAGTTAATCCATTTGGTTGCTTATGTCAGATTTATTCTATAAAGTGGTTGCATTAGAGAGGTGTGGCTGGATGAAAAGAGAAAAATGTTTGAGAGAACTCTGCACAGTTTGCAAATATCTTCAAAACAGATTTCTTTAAAGGGGCAGTATCATGTAAAATCAACTTTTTATAGCTTTACATTATGTTATAACGTTATTCCCTCATCAGAAACACAAATATAGTGTTGCCTTGATTCTTTCATGCATGTTTGGGAAATCCTTTAATCTCCCATAGCAACCATTCAGCTGTGCAAAACGCCTGGGTGGACGAAGCTCCTCCTCAGAGCTGCAGCTTCCAAGCTTTGAGCTTCCACCTCACAGAGCAGCCCTCCCACTCAGCACCTTCAGACTAGCCAGCAACAATTAGCAAACACCTGGTGGAACAGAGGATCTGCTGATCTCACTCTAATACTTCCTCCTTCATGCCTCCCAGGATGCACAAGAAAAAAGTGCTTACTCGTCATTCACGTTGAAACATTTGCTTCATGCTGATGTAAGAATTAGGCTGGTGCTACTTAAGACGCCATGAGTTCTCTCTGATTTCCTCTCACAGTCTGAAAATATGCATGTGAGCTTAAATAGAAAATCTGTAAAGTTTGAGAGTTGTGGCCTGTTTTACCGTCCCAGTTTTTCCCTGATTCCTGCCTGCTGCCCGTTGGATTAGGTCACGCAAAGAAGGGTAAAACGTTTAATTTATAGAGACAGTAAATGTTTAATGTTCTTTCGGCAGAGTTATTATTAAGCCCAAACTGATTCTAGAACAAAAGTTCTTCATTTGCTCCTGTTGGAAATTTAAGCGTTTTCCCATCTCTACTTAGACAGCTGCTATATAAATAGATTCTACTTCTTTTTCCAAAGCCCTTAGTTTTCTTTTTTTAGCAGCGTGTTCTACAACAGCCAGATTTGCAGAGTGTGTGACTTCTGCCTGCCCTGTGGAAAGCATGTCCGTCCTGAGCTGTGGATCTGTGCAGCTTCTCCAGAGTTACCATTGATTTCTTGGCTCCTTTTTTATTTCCAGCTGCCAGCTATATCTTGGCATGCTTGCAGTTTTGTCATTGAACGAGATTCAATGACAAAACTGGGTTAAATGAAAGCAAAAAAAAAAGTCAAATCAACACATTCTAATTTTTAAGAAAACAAGCAGAATTTTGTTTTCTAGCGTATGTTGTGATCGTTACATCAACAGCCCAAACAAACTTCTTATCTTGAATAGTTTTCTTTTGCTGAAGCAGGTGACATCATCCAGCTCTTTAGTAGATTAGCTTGCTTGTTTTCGACCTCTGTCTCAGAACAGTAAGCTCCAGAGGACAAGGCGTCCAACACACCCTCATAAGTACAACCTTCATGTGACTTCATTGTCTCTAAATGAAGAGGCTGTCCATGTCGCCTCTCTGTCAACAGGCAGAACAAGTTCCCCCGTCCTCCTCTGCTGTTCCGCCGTCTGCTCCTTCACAAGCCACCCGCTGACACCTCTGTCTCCAGCCAACCAGTCAGGTTCTCACAGCGGCTGCCTCAGATGGAGCATCGCTACGGCGAGGGAATGAGGGCGAAACCACAGGACTGTGGTTGTCACCTGAGATCATGTGCTGAGACAAAATCAGAGTTTAGACTCGTCTGATGGTTGTCATAAGATAAAAGAGTTGTTGTTTTCATCCCGTCTTAAAGGGCCACTCACCTACACTCTGTTGGGTTCACCAGGCACGGAGTCATCTACAAAATCAGATGAAAAGGTTATGCTTTCTTATCTGGCATCATTATCAGACGTCTTTCTCAAGCTTACTCAATGCTGTGAGTAGAAGCCACAGATCTGAAACGTTAAACTGCTGGAGCTATCGCTACAGGATGATGATGTACTGAAACGGTGTGGCCCGGTTTATCTTATTACTATTACTTTTCAATGATACATACTGTTACATTATGCTGCAAAATTTTTAATCAAGTTTATTGCAGTGTCTTTAATTATTTGGACTCCTTTAAGTGCTTTACATGCCTTCATCATGTGAAAAGACCAGATTCACATGGATTCCAGTCACTCCAGAATGCAGCAATGTTTTTTGTGATTGTTGTGGTCTAAAATTTTTTATTTTGCATCACTTAAGAAAAAAAAAAATTTCAGTCAACAATGCAAATTTTTAAGGTTTTGTTTTTTCATGAAGGTCTTACAAAAATCTTGAAATAGCTGCACATGACCTTCCCAAGAAAGGACAGGGTTTAGACATAGGTAACAATTAAAGTGCAAATAAGGTTTTCAAGGACCTTCTTAAGTAGCAACCTTAATATACGTAAAATCATATCAATCATGTTGTGAGGAGTTGTCAAAGCTTAGTAGTAGAGATGTTGTGATCATAACTTCCTGGAGGGATTCATTAGATTCACATTCCTTATCATCACGGTGGTTTGATGAGTTTGTTGGGTCGACAGTCAGACTGCTATACACAACATTTACAGCATCTATTGGGTATAAAGTTACGTTTTTTTGTGTATTAATCAGTCAGATGAGTAGTACTTTGTTAACTAGGCTTTAAATGGTTGCTGTAGGAAGGTCTAATGGTGTAGCAGGTTTAAGGAGGCGGGCTAAGCTGGTCTCAAGCTGCAGAACTCCATGCCAGAGGCTAAAGGGTCAGTGAAGTGTTTTATGTGGTTGACCCTGTGGCCTCATGGAGTCAGAAAGGACAGGAACAGCTGCTGGTTTCATCAAGAGGTTGAAGACAGCACCCCGCTGCTCTGTGCTCTGACACACACATAGTGTTTGTTTTGTAACCTGATTAAAACAGAAGCAGCATGGCTAGGTTCTGTGTGAACACCGACCCATTGCAGGGACAAAGCTGGAATATTCATTAAGATCCCAGAACATTTTTGTTTGCTGTTGTTGCTCAGAAGTATTTTTATTTCGGTGGTTTAACTGCCTGACTTCCTGGTGTTCACAGGATGGTTTGAAATATAATATCTAATCCGGACAAGATTTGCCAAGTCAGGGACAAGAAACTGAGCTCTGCAGTTCATTACACCACATTTCAGAACAAATCTGCTCATTTAACATTGATATAAAGCATCTGAATTGTGCCTAATAGGTACTGAGACCTATTGGGTAAAATCAGATCCAATCGTTTCTCAGCAGCTGAGCATCCAGACCGTCTGGACGGAGTGAAGCGTAGAACAAGGATCTGTTTTTACCAGACTAGTTCAGAATATATCAGCTTGTTGGATTTTTGTTACAAAAACAATAACTTCCATCAGCAGGAACAGAGATAACCCACTGAAGACACCTGCAGTAACATTTTATGAAGATATTATATCACAGTTCACTATAGTAACGAGCCATTTTAAAATAAGAAACTGAAATGTTCATCAGCTTTTACTGACCACAGTGAGAGGCAACAAGTAAACCGTCGGCGTTCACTTCAACATCCAACAACAAAAAGGGAGGAAACGTGTCAGATCTTGCAGGAGAGCCGTTTTCAGCAGGGTTTTCTGTCTTTCACAGACAGCGGGGCGTTTGCCTTGTGGGTTTAGTTCTCATGGAGAAGTAACACAATACACATCTGAAAGCCTCTGATGACAGAACGTACACTGCATTAGAGCTAAAAAAACCTGCTTTGACAGAAATCAGTGATGCAGTGAGAACTCGACTTTCTTCATGACCTCATTAATGGACTGACATCTTCTAAATGTGCCTGTGTGTGTTAGCATGGAGGGCCACCCATTCACCATGAGACCCCCCTACTTTACACACACTTTATCATACACTATATATATAGTAAGTAAGTGTGTATATAGTTATAAAATTGATAATAATTCGGTTGTAGAGGTTATGTACAGATTGTTTTTAAAACTGAAAATCATGTATTCATTTCATTAATTTTACCATCACTCACAGTTTTTTGTGTAAAAATAAAAGAAAATAGATAATAAAACACATTAAAGTTTGTGGACGTAATGTGAAAACCTGCAACAAAAAATCTAAACCTGAGTGAAGCTGCCCCACCCCCCCACCTCCTTCAAATCAGACAAAAATGGTGTCAAACGTTTGTGCTGGTTTGTGCAGCAACAATTTTTTTTTTTGTTTGTGCTGCTTTGGCTTTGAAGAAATTAATAAAATTCTAAAGGTCATTTTGATTTTGTAAAAATGGGGGGGCTGGTTGACCTTTGACCTTTACATTTCATTGATGTCTTCAAAGCCAAAATTAGCACAAACAAAACTTTTTGCTTCACAAACATAGTTGAGTTGGTTGACACCAATTTTGACTGATTTAAAGAAGGTGGGGGGGGGGGGCTGGGTAACCTTTTATGACCTCTGGAAACATTTCTTAATATTGTTGAAATGATAGCGGCACAATCAATTTTTTGCAGCACAAACGTTTGACACCAATTTTGTTTGATTTGAAGAAGGTGGGGGGGGGGGGGCAACTTCACTCGGGTAAAAAACTGAGGGGTGTCAATACTTTTGCAAAGCATGGCGGCGTTACGGTGCATGCAGAATGATGTCACTTCATTTCAGCGCTTCTTGTTTATGTGGGTTTGCTTAACCTTTGCATAGAAGCGCCTGGCGCTTAATGGCGCTCCTGTGACTTTTCCACAGGAAAAAATGACGCACAGGCAAACATGTTTTAAAAAGAAAATATACACAACTTAAAGCTTCTACGCTGACGTAATTTACCTGTGGCGCCTTTGGATGATAAAGCTTCTTTTGTGCCTGTGTTAACAGAGAGGAGCTCATGTGAGCAGAGCAGACAGAATTCAACACATATGTGTCTTATCCCTGCAGGGGCCAGCAGGGTATTTGTCATTCATTTTCTGTCTCATTTGTCACGTTAAGAGGAAGGTGAAAGCTGCTCCGCTCTCTCTGAGAGGTGAGCTAACAAGACGGATATTATTTTCTAGACTTTTGAAGAATTTGTTCCTCCAAATCTGGACTTTTCTGGGTTTTATGTGGAGACCAACATAAAATAGGTTGCATGATTATGAAAGGTAAGGAAAAGTATTTGAAGATCTTATACAAAATGAGAATATTTTTGTAAAGTACACTTATGCAGTGATAAAGACGCCCTGAACTTCAGATGAAACCGTTCAGCTGAGGTTTTGGTGCAAAGAGTTGATTAAAACGGACCTAAATGTTTCAGTTATTGCCTTTTTTGTACAATAAAAAAGAATGTTTAAACTCTTTTTAGCTCATTGTTATGATTTTCCAGCCACTAACTTGAACGTCCAGCTAAAAGATGACTTTTGGCCTAAAAGTCTGGCACCCAAGCAAAACTCTGTCTGGTGGATCCTCTGGTAGAGGGATACATTCTTTCCCTGTGGATTTGTCAGAAAAACCTTTTGGTTGATCTCATGCCGGGGCCCTACAGTAATATTTTTCAACTCTTGTTAATGTTGCCAGTCTGATAGGAAGAACCTTTTATCATCTTATAAACATGCCAGTAAACAATTACAGTCTATAATCAATTAGTCTCGACAATAACATTTTTGCTCTGAATGTCAACAAAAAGTAAACTGTGGAGTTTGTAGAAACTAACTGAAGATCCACTTACTAAAATAATGAAATATGAACAAAAATGATTTAATTAATGAATGAATATAAAAAGAAAAGACTAAAAAGGACTGTAAAATAAATAAAATGATCAAAAGTTGTGAGCGTTAATGTTTGGGTTGAAATTTTTAATTAGGAAGATGTGATCGCACACAGATGTCTGAGAGGAAAAGCAGGTGGATTATCAGACATCCCAGAGTGGACAGCGTCAGACAAACAGCCAATTTAAAGTTTCAAAATGTATTTTGAAAGTTTTCCTCAGCTAACATTTCACTGCTGCCACTTTCAGCAGTGCTGTAAAGCAACAGGTCACTGAAACATGTTATTGCTTCAGCACACATGTACACTTCTACAATTAACACGGTTGTTTTAGTTCAAAACAAATCAAACAGGCAATGTCTGTGGTGGTGCTGTGCTTTCTTGACGCAATAAAAGACATAACCATTTATCAACCAGTGTGAACAGAACCATATGTCAATAAGGTTCTTAAAGTAAATGATTTTTATTAGACCTGTTTTGTGCTCAGTGTTGTGGTGTTTATCAAACACTCAGTTGGTTTCTGTAGTACAAGAAAAGAAAGAAATGAACTTATCGCTTTTCAGAAAGTATCGTAAAAGAAAAAGTCACACCTCTCCAATCGAACTGTGTCATAATGCGCAGATACAAAGATATGGCTGAGATAAGTCCACTGTTATGAAGAGCAACAGTGTGCAGCTGCACGTACGTCCTGGAGACTCACCAACACGCACGTCTACCTAGTGAGCTGAACGCTACAGTTTCAAGGTCTTTTGGCCCAGTTAAAGTCCAACTACATATTCACTTTATGTTTAGATACCCTTACGTTCTTTATTATGTTGACATTCTAGGTATATTCTGTTTATTTATATGGCTATTTTGGGCAGATTATAAAGAGAAGAATCAATAATTAGACTTAGAAAAATTCTGATTATAAACAGTGGTTAACAGTGAAGTCATAGTTTCTTTGTCATGTCTGATACTTGCAGTTATAAATACAGCAAAATAAAAGGTGTTTTCTAATAAAAGTTGCGTAATTTAGAAATATGATTGTGTAACATATAACTTACTCACCACAGATGTTCCAAGTGCTGCAGTTTCTCCTTCCGGTTTGTCTTTACCACATCAGATATTTTCTTCCAACTAGTTTACGTACGATACTTTAATCTTCTGAGAACGTTTCACCTGAAAAACCCACTGATTCGACATTAGAGGCTCCTGTCTTGCTTGGTAGTTCATCCAGAGCAGTTAGCTGTAGTGCTAGGCTAACATTAGCATGTTTACTCTCAGTTTTGATATAACTTGTTGGAAATGTAATTCATAACACATATCAGTATGGTTTGAATGGAAAAAGTTCTTCTCTTTGTTAGATCAACAGACTCATTTGCAGTGCCATGCAGCTGCAACTGGTGTGTTTGCTGCAGCACACACACACACACACACACACACACACACACACACACACACACACACACACACAGCACAATAACAGCAGAATTCACAAGTCAAGTTTTGTCAAGGTCTATGATGGAAAAAAAATAAAACATCTTGAGCCAATGCCTGGGATTGGATTAGAATGCCAATAGACCAACAGACTCTTTATATAAATTTGTTAGTGCTGATTATTTTACTGCTTGTTTCTCAGCTCTGTACATATCACACACCTAACTACACACTTTCTTTTAAAATGGTCTCGATCAACAGCTCTCCAAGTTTTCCACAGGTTTTTGAAAGCTATTTGGATTTTAGCTGCTCTTCCACTTATCTTGAGTAAAACTCCTGACCATTTTCAAATAAATCTTTTCTGTTCTTGTTTTTTACTTGAGTCATTAAAAACTGTTTAAGCTTCAATGAAAGTCAGTTAGTAGTGCCTGCAAAAATGACAAAGAAAGTCTTGGTGTGTAGAAGAAAGCATCGCGAAATTAGATCCTGGAACTTTTGCATTTTTAACTTTAAAGTAAAAAATATATCAGACTGTACAACACAGTTAAACTGGGCTGGTGCTGTACTTGTCTGCATCTAGCTCTGCCTGAGGACGTTCCAGTACAAACTGGGCTGGTTCTGCCTCATGAGACACAGTACTCACTCTGGAAGGTTGTAAGTCTGTAATCCACCTTATATGTCTAAATATATATAATAATATCTCTTTATGGGTGGGACAAGCAAAATAGTCTACCCACACTGTTGAACAACTATATATTTCAATAGGTTGTACTGCAGCACACTTGAAAAGACAAAAGAAGATTAAATTATAAATGTTATAAACAGCTGTAGTTTTTGTGATAGAAATGTGCAAACTCCATGATTTTGCTGACACTGCTAATGCCTTAATGAAACAGTGATGATGACGGACACCTATAGTTTCTCTTCCTCCTCCTACATGTGAGGCAGCAGGTCAAAGTTCAGAGCAGCTGACAGGTATGAGCTCATGGCTGCTCCATCGCGTCCCGTGACTGCAGCTTGAGCAAGACACTGAGAGGGGAGGAGAAGAATCTGCAGGAGGCTCTTCTCAACTTCTCAAAGCCTTGGCAACATGTGATGAAGGGAAACTAACCATTTGCTTTCAAGGAGGAGTTTCACAGCAGCGCCAGGAACAAGTTTAAAGTGGTGCATTTCTTCAAACAGCAACAGTAGCAGTGGGAAGAGGTGGAGGAGACTGATCTTTTCACTGATTATCTCTCTCACTGTCATGGCATGGTGGCAGTTTTAACAGATATGGAAATAAAACATTTCTGTAAAGGTTACACACTGCGGCTTTAATGAATGCTTGATCAGCTCAGATTGAACTTCCAATGCTCTTTGCTAAGTGGCCAAATATATTTTATTGACCTATTTATTTATTACTAATCATAGAACAGGCCATCCTGCCTGCTGTTGGAGTCACTTTAAGAATTCAGCCTTCTGAGGAGAAGGACTCTTCATCATGCAGACAGAGCATCTTCATAGCGACACATGAGATTCAATAATGTTATTGTCAGGTCATTATTGACATTTGCCAACTCTACAAATACCTGCATAAATTTATCGTAGTAATATAGATGTGGCATGTATGCTATCTCTGAGCTGACACTTACATCATTAATGTTTAGTATTTTGGACTCTACAGGTGCTGATTTGGGTTCTGTTTTGAGTTCTGGTTGGTAATCTTTCACCCTGTTGCTTTATCACTTGTGACCTTTGATTACTTGCTACCTCACAGGGTAGTCATGCTCTGTTTAGTTACTGTTTACCTAATTCTTATGTTCATTATTTTCACTTTCACATTATTTTGTCATTTCTACAATTAGCTCTCTCAGTTGTTGTTCCCACTCCCATCGCTCACAGCTCTTTCACAGCAGCATTGAATGAATCGGTCTAACATTCCAGTAGTCACTCTTCCCAGTGTATAATCTTCCCGGTTCTCTGTCACTCATTGTCAGATCCTCCTGCGCTTTCCCATTATATTTCCCTTTCGTATTTTTTTTAGCTTGTTAATTTCTTACCTTATTTATTTGTCAGGATTGTGAATCTGAATTGACACCTTTTACATGCACTACCTACCAGTCAGCATAGCTAGATGGGCCCCATATGGGATAAACGAGGGCAAAAGGTTTGATCTGTGGTTTCCATGGTGACCCTACATGGAGCCAGCATGGCGTTGGTCCATTTCAACTGCTAATATGTGAAGTGGAACAAAATAACCATTACCAATGGTACAGTCATTCTAAATATAAACATTTAATATTTTACTTCATTTGGTAGGTTTTCTACCAAAAACCTACCAAATGTAGGTTTGAAAACCGCGGACCAAACCTTTGAGATCCATATTGTTTTCCCTCAGTTATTCCATATGGGGCTCACCTAGGTATGCTGGCTGAAGTGTGCTGGTGAATCCTCCATGGATATTTCCTTTTTCTCACAACTGAACTTCTGTCCACCTCTATTTGTTGTTCTGATGCACAGACAATAGTTTTAATAAAGCTGAGTGAGTCACTTGTAGTATGTGACATTATTGGTGGTTTGATGTCTTTAAAGAGACCACAGAACATGGCTTCTCTCTCTCCACAAAAGCCTGATTATGAAGAAGCCAATACTGCTAATATGTGAAGTGGAATAAAATAACCATTACCAGCGGTACAGTCATTCTAAATATAAACATTTAATATTTACCTTCATTTGGGGTTTTTTATTGTTCTTGGTGAACCACTGCTGATCTTTTACTGTTTCAATAAATAATTTACAATTCTTGTTACTGTGGGTTTTATTTTGCTTTCATCATTTTCATGAGAACAAACTTTTACCGCCTCTTTTATTAAACCTGCCTTTCTGAAACACTTCAGCTAGAAGCAGTGTTTTACTCAACATGTACTGTATGTGTTTGTGTGTTTGAGTACTCCAGCAGGTTGTGAACACACAGTGGTGGCACATGCTGGGATGAGCCACAGGCTAATTGTTCAGTGTTTTAACCACTGTGGTCACAGCTGTTATTAGAAGCTGAGCTCTTTGGAAATTAAATGTATGCTTGAAGCCGCCTTATGAAGCTGCGTTCCTGAATAATCCAGATAAGATTTGCTCCCTGCAAGCTCACCTCAAACAGTCCTGCCAGAGCAGAAAAGCAGAGCTGGGGAAAAGTACAGAAGCCTGCAGGGTCAATCATGAGCAGTGTTGATACGTACATGCTGCTGATCTTAAGTAAAAGCATTCATCCAGAACCTTCCACCCAGCTCTCGTGGTTTCCGGCCTGATAAACATGTCTGTTTCAGATTGTCCAGCAGAACAACGAGGGGCTTGTGAGAAAACAGAAATGAACTCAAACTGAATGTTCACAGGTTAACTGTAAACTCTGCACAATGCGAGGCATGGAGGAAACTAAGTACACCCCTTGATTCAATAGCTTGTAAAACCACTTTCGCAGCAACCCATTGTAGTTTTGTGACATTTCGACTCACATTTTGGGTCCACTTCTCTGTCTAACGCAGCTCCAGTTCCTGGAGGTTTGTTGACGACTTGACTTTGACTGGACCATTGAAACCCCTCCTTCTTTCTCAAGGCACTGTTTTCTATTGATTTGCTGCCTTCATTATCACTTCATTATCACTGTTTCATAACCAGGTTTTGAAACCTGGTTATTAAACAAACGAATGAATCGATTGACTGGACAAACTGATTGAATGATGGGTGAAAGGATAAAATGCAGAAGCTGACTGGCCATTATAAATAAAAACTAATAAGAAAATATTTTTGTAATTTCCACTAAAAAAAAACCCTTCAGAATTCCATTTTAAAAAACGTTTTCTAGTAAATTTTCGACTTCTCAAACTCAAAAATGTTCATGTTTTTCTAGAACATTTCGAGTTTAATTTCAGGCTTTTATGCAGGTGACCTCACAGTGCTTCGGTACACAGTGTAGTCAGGCTCTGTGGCTGCAAAAGAAGCCAAAACCATCATACATCACCCTGCATGACCAACAATTTGTATGAATTTTTTTGCTTCTATTGGTTTCTTGATACGCTTAACACTTTCCTGTCTGGGCAAAAATCTCTACTTTCATCTTATTTGTTCTAAAGACATTCTAGCAGTATTGGACCTGAGGTTTGCTACCATATTTGTTTGGAGGAAATGTGTATTTCCCTTTCTCAATAATTCATGCTTGTTCACTGTTTTTCCAGTTGTCCTTTTATGAACCATATTGTGCTGAGTGAGTCTGAAATGTGGCCCATGTTTTGTTGTCTTTTTCTGCAGTTTCTTTCTGCATTGCATGGTATGTCCATTGAGCGACTGAGTCAATCCTCTTGAACTTGTGAATAATTGTTCTTCTTTTACATTGATTACATTTAGATTCTTTGGAATATACTTTAGACACTTACTATAAAGATGAAACAGGGAGTTTCTTCTCTAGGATGGTTGCTGACACTTTTATCCCTTACGAGACTCTAATAAAGTATATGAAGACGATTGGTGAATAAAGTGCTTTTGGTGGAAAGATACTTCTTAGCTTTGTCAATAAATTTATTGGCAATCTCAGAAACTGTCTTTTTCTCATGACTATGAGTAAAGTTAAAGCTTACTACACTAAGGTATATTAAGTCAGATAGAGCTTGTAAAGTTTTTAAACACATTAGTGCCAATTTCGTAATCATTGTGTGCACTTACAATCATCAACCCTTCCTATATGAAAGTATTCGTAAACATTTAAATTAAGTTTCTGGAAGGATCCAAAGGATGCATTGGTAGCTAAATTTTTTGGTAAAAGGGAGATGGCTTGGCAACACTTAATTGCTTATAGGTTACATATTTTTCCTAAATTCTAAAACTGGAGATAGAAGAAAAACAAGACTGTACTTCACAGCATCCAAGGTCTTATCAAAACGTTGTTTTGCAGATTTAAGCGTGAGAAAATGATGGTAATTCTGTGCAACATCAAATTCTGCCATGTCTTAAAGATGCATTGATGTGCTTCTGCTTTGCATAGTGGGTCTGGTGCTGGAGTGGACTGATTTGAGCTGAAAGATGTGGAAAGTATGGTGAATGTGAAGCTGGGAGGCGTGGATGATGGGGCTGATTATGGATTCAATTTTGTACAGGCCTAGTAACCCAGGGGAGAGGTTTATAGAAATGGTAGTGTTGGACCAGATGGTTTTATATCAATGAATGTGACGAGGAACTGAGATGACTGATATATCTTTTCATCACTTGGGAAAAGAGAGGGCTGATGACCCAGAGAGACTTCAAAAGGGGAAACACTGGTTGCTGAGAAAATGCGTGACTGTACCAAGAGAAGGTTCTCAGTTGGATGGATTGGTGGAGGTGAGAGATCTGAGTTTGGATTCAAGTTCCTGATTCTTGCGTTTTGTAATACCTAGCGGTTGGAGGAGACCAGCAGATTGTTGGTTTCCTGTATTTCAGGCACAGATTTGACAGACAAGGTTGTATTCTTTGACATCTTTATAGATATATGGTAATCAGAACTTGCAGTTTCTAAAGGTGATGGCATGGATGATTTTGGCATGGCAAATCTAGTGAATTGGGCATGCTTGGACAAAGGCAGTGGTAAATGGCCTACACTTGTATATCACTATACCAAATCCAGAGGATCCCAACACATTACAGTCAGTCATTCACCCATTCACACACTGACAGTGGTAAGCTATTGGACAGTAGCCAGAGTTGCCATTGGGCAGTCTGACAGAGTCCAGGCTGCCACGCACCGGCTGACCCAACACCAGCAGGCGAAGCGGTTGAAGTGTCTTACCTGAGGACACAACGACAGAGACAGATGGAGTCTCTGTCGACTCAGTGGTTACAGGATGAACTCCTACCTCCATCGCCACCATCACCAGCACAACACACGTTAAATACCTTATGAGTGCCCCCTAGAGGCCAGATAATTATTAACCAAATTAATCAGAAATGAACTTAAACCATGAGTTTCGAGTTAAGGAACCTGCATGCTTAGATGAGTAAATCATCTGCATAGCATTAAATCAGACCATGTAACATTCATTACTGTGATATTTAAGTCACTGTGCCATTGAATCTGTAGCAGCAGCACATTTAGGCAAACTGCACTATAAATGGCTTGGGAGATGTGGCACTCGCTCTGTGGAAATTTTCTAACAAAGACTGTGGCAACGTGGCTTAGCTTGGGATCAACTTGTGCTAACTGCAGTGTTGACTAAGTATGAAGGCCATGTTACAGAGTGCTTTCTAACACTTTTGACAAGGGGGGGTTTAGTTTTAATGCTGTATTTAAAAGTCCTCTGTTAAGCCAAACTGACAGAAAAGTTTTAATTCTAGACACAGAAACATTCCATGAATTACTCACACTTGTTGCCTTTCTTTGGACCAAGTTCAGTGAACCCTGATTTAGACTTTAATCAAAGAAACGGCCTAATGGCTTTGACACAAGATCCCTGCTTTTATCTGTTCAGTGCATTCTCCCCTGCTTGGCCTTGCTTTTCATCGATACTCCTGCCTGTGATGTTGACACAGCAAAGCCTCCCTTTGATTTCCTGTCAAAGTAGGCTAAAAGGCACAGGCTAAAGACAGCAGGGCAGAGTGGAGCATGGGGGCAAAGGGCGGACCTGTAAGGGCTTGTGGAGGGCCTCAATGGGAGTTGATGTTAACAGAAAGACAAGAGCGGGAAAACTGAGGGGTGACTAAGGTTTTAAGCTGATATCTGAGCTCCTTCCTCTGCAGCTCCTCTAGCAGAAAGCTTCTTGTTAAGGAGGCACAAACAGACAGGTGGACTGCACAGCTTGAAAATAAGGCCGCCCACAAAGAGGCTATTCAACAAAACCCAGACCATAGCTTTATTCATCTACGACACTTCCTTAAGTAAAGTCAGAAAGAATGGTGAATTCTCAAATCTGCATTTAAAACACAAAGATGTAATCTGGCGAGGCGCCCTCTGTCTCCTTCTCTCTTCATTGTGAGGTCATTAGTTTGTTGTGTTTGGCCTTGTAGCAAGGCAGCCTTTTGCAGTTGGATTTTACAGTGCAGATGATGAGTTGAGGCAGAGTTAGGTGGAACAGCAGTTGTTTATTCTTCACATAGCATCAATAATCATTCATTTCACAGGTGAAACTGCAGCCTTAAATAGTCCCAGCTGTGACAGACCAAACCATCTTTAATTCACAGGGGAATCTCACTTCACCAATCTCCACCTATTTAAATAAAATACATTTTACTAAATACAAACATCAACTTACTTTTTATAAATATTTTATGTTTTATCCTTACACCATAATGAAACACCATAAAAACCCATAAACAAACCCCCCACACACACTTTCAATGGCCTCTCCCAGAACCTATAAATGGTGTCTGGACCCCTGGGGCAGTATTTGTCCAAACACCCTGGAGAAGACACAGAAAAGACAGGTGAGTCACTTCATATTAGCACTCCACACCTAACAGATTATACACAAACATTTGCTCAGTTTTACCCACCAGTAGCTCATTGCTCTGAGTAACAATTTTCCTCCCTTCACAGTCAACCACCTCACTCGTCAATGAGGAGCAGCTGTGCAGAGCCCAGAACAAAAGGCTACATGCTAATCACTAAAATACTCAATAAATACTATAAAAACTTCTTGTGTGCAAATTGTTGTTCATGTACAAATCTATGTTTAAAGTGCAGTGCCAAATAAAGTGCTTTTAAAGTGCTGTACAGTGACTTAAGTAAAATAGTCCCAGTAATGATCTCTTCATTACAGGCCTAACTGTCACACCTGGGATCTGAGTTCCTCTACAGCCCACTTCTGGCTGCCTGATGGGATGGGCTTCATCTTTTCAAAATACCAAACCTTTCCACTTAATTCACACCGTTGGTACTAAATGGTGATTGTGCATTCTGTGCTTGACTTTCATTTTCTCAGCTGGACCTCATCCAAATGCACTTTTATCATTGATGTACCAACAGAGTGAAACTGTTTTTCTATAGTTTATACAAGACCGAGTGGAAAAATGAAGCCAACATGACGGCAAATCTTTGTTGATATTCTATTAATGTCAAAAGAAAAAAAAAACTGCTTCCCTGAAGGTAGAATCAATATAAACACAATATATTTCAGTGCAACAAACTTCTAAAAAAGAGAATAACAAAAAGCATTTTTTATCTAAAAGGAGCATATCAAGCTACACAAATAAAAAGAATAAAAAGCCATAAAGCAAAGAAGTTCCCCACTATACAAACAATACATTAAAAATAAAAATGAGAATCGTATAGTCAGTGCCTTTACATTTTGAACGATCTAAGTTCTACTAACTCTTTAAAGTTAGTAGAAAATGATTTAGAAGACCCTCTCTGGTGTTTTATTCCAGTTGAGAAGCTTTTACTGAAACTGAATTTAGTCTCTTTGAGGAACAGCAAGGCCCCTTCACAGCAGCTCTGCTGGTCCTTACAGCCAGCCATCCGACAAGTGGCTGGCTGCAATTCAGCTCAGTGAGGAGGATGGAGGTTTAGCTCTTGTTTCTCTTGTTTTAAAGGGACAAAGGTTTTATTGATCTGCTCTTAGATCAATAAAGTCTTTAAAGTTGCAGTGTGATTTTTTTTTTCTGATTGACTGCAGGAGGTTTGTGATCTTTCTCAGCCCCACTACTGACTCACACAAGCACACGCCTACACACCTACACACAGGGGCGCCACCAGGAATCTTGGGCCCCAGGACAAAAAATGAAAACTTTTTTATAAGGCGCCCCTGCCTACAAACACACCTTTGTTTGCTCATCAGAAATTATGCCCTCTGATTTGTGGGAGTGTTTGATTAATTTAGGCACTGCTGCCTCTGATTGGTCTGTTGCTGGTTATTGTCCCAAATGTAGCCTCTCAACTCTGCCTTCACATTTCAGCTCAGGGCAATTACTGGGGATTTAGCCTTGACATTCAAATACCACTAGTAGCCCAATAAGACATTACGACTGATGGCAGGATACAGATAGCAGCAAATGTCTATGTACCTCTATTTATCCTTATTTACCTTTATTTGTTTCAAATTTCCCATGATTGTCATTTGAACACTTTCTGCTTTAGGTTACTCTTGACTGATCAATTTGTGATGCAACAAGTTACAACCTGCAACCTGGTTGCAAAGCAATCACAACATATTAAATTTTCACAGTGTGAAAATTATCTGATCAAAAAAAAAAATAATCTGGGCTTTGTGAAAACTTTCTGCTTTCTTGAGAATTTTCACATTTTGCCACAAACGTCTGCAATTCATTAAGTTTTGATGTGATGGACACATTGTGCCACTTTATATCTCAATCAAATATCTATATTACCTTCAATTGCTAAAGAAATGCAATTGAAGGTAATATGACTTCAATTGACTTAAAATATGACTTAGAATATATTTGGCTTCAATGTTTAACACCTTGAAATTGGGCCTCTGTCTCTTTAAAAACTCCTACTCTTTCTGAAACTGCCTTCAGGAAGTCATGGCTCCTCTATTAACCCTTTAACAACATTTTACCAGCTTTGAACTGAGAAGTAGGTCCCATAATGAGCTCAACACATGCGCCGCTCCACCAGGTGTTTGCTAATTACTGATGGCTAGTCTGAAGGAGCTGAGTGGAAGAGGTGGAAGCTTGGAAACTGCAGCTCTGAGCAGGAGCTGTGCCTCAAAGGTGGCATTAGGTCCACCCAGGTATTTTTGAAATTAAAGGATTTATCAAACATGTATGAGAAGCAAGTCAACACTACAGGAGTGTTTGTAATGAGGGAATAACATTATAACGTCATGTAAAGATAAAAAAATTTTTTTTACATAATACTACCCGTTTAATGAGAAAGAAAATGGTGCTTGGGTTTCAATTATTTTATGCAAATTGTCTGATTAGTATGGCGGGGATTTATATTTAGCCTTGCTGATTCAACACTTTGCAGAACCACCTTTCACTGAAACAACTACACATGAGCAGTTCATTTGCTCTAATAGTTTTTCCCTCTGGAGGAAAACTAGCTGGGTTTTTTTTCCCTCCTGATATTTTTACTCATTCCTTTTAGCTTAGCATTTCAAAAAAAAAAAAAAAAAAAGCAGCAATTCTTAAGGCTTTCCCTGCAGAAACCCTTAAGAATTGGTCCAAACCAAAATCTCAATTGGATTTTGGTTTGGACTTTGACTAGGCCTTTCTAACACATGCTTTAATGAGGTTGTAGCTCTGGATGAACCTCCATCCCAGTCTTGCAACTTCTAACCGTCTTTTTCCAGATTCCATTTTGCCAACAGAACTGACCAGCATTTCAAAGCATCACCACAGCATAATGCTGCCACCACCAATTGTTATCCTGGGAACTTCACAGTGATTTGTAAGTGTTAGTTTTCAAACATACATATTTATTTTTTTTAAAAATTAACAATTTTGGTATCATGTGAACAAAGTCCCTCATTCTCCATGTTTGCTTTGTGGTTTGTTGCAAAATGCAAACTGAACTTTTCACAACTTTCCTTTAATGACAGCTTCTTCTTGCTGGCCACTCTTCTACAAAGGCCAGATTTGTAGAGCACATGAACAGATTCTCTGATCTGAACTGTGGATCTCTGCAGCTCCTCCAGAGGCACCATGGAGATTTTTTTTCCACCTCTGATTAATGCTTTTCTCAGCCAACCTGTCAGCTGGTGGATGGCTGCAGCCGTGCCATCATTTTTATGTTCATCTGATCAGAAAAGCTCTTTGTCTTGCTGTTTGTTCTGTATCAAACCTCTGAGGCCATCACTGAACTGCTGGCTTTTTTTCATGTAGAAATATGCTGCTGAAGCTCTAGACTCTCCTATTCCCCCCAACCATCACCCACTTACATCAACTTGCCCACTCAGCTCTGTGAGTTTCCGTTGGCAACGTACATGGGTGTAACAGTGCTGGATCATTACTCCATATAAGTCCTTAAGCAGCGAGCACAGATGTAATGTCATGTTGCACTGACAGCTAGCTGAGTGTTGATTGGTTCTCTGACATTCATATGGCAACCTAACAATGGCTGGCAGCAAGTCCTCTGGTGTTCTCTCAGTGGTTAAGTTCCTATGCATGCGGGCGTGTGTGTGTGTGTGTGTGTGTGTGTGTGTTTCTTCTCTTGTCGAAACATTTGGGAAAGTGTTGGACTGACCTGAATCGTAGCTGGAGAAAAATCTGCTAACCTGAGAGGCAGACAGACGGCTCATGATAAGGCAGCTATAATCTCTGCTGTAAACATTTGTAGATTTGTGGTTGTTAGTGTGCGACACAGTAAGCCCCCTCTTCTGCTGATTTCAGCTTCATTTCACTCCTCTGTGTTGTTCTTCCTCCACAGCACACCCTGTCTAAACACAGCCTGAGCTAAAAACCCTGACACAGCCTAGTTTGACTGCCTGTTAATTTCCTTTGCCATGGAACCATGAACATACACGGACACACACACTCACTCACACACACACACTCACTCTGTGCTGGGTCATGGGTTATTTAATTGCCCTCATTTTGAATGTGCGCAGCAGTCTGGCAGTTCCACTGGGTAATATATCTCATAGTGATCTGAGAGCGAACCAGAGGAGGAGTTTCTGCGGTTCAGCCGTTCAGTCCTTTTTGGCCACGCTTCCAATTATGGAGCAATTAAAGACGGAGCAGGAGGAATGTATAGAACCTGTTATAGCTGGCAAAGTTCTTGCTGGGGTTTGCACTTCTTCTTTGACAGCGGGGAATGGAAGACCAAAATTTAAACAATAAAGAAAAGGCATAAATAAATACATTTTCTTCTTCCTTTTCCTTCTACATGCATTGTTACTTCAGGGAATCCTCCAGAGAGGTTGGTAGTAAGCTTCATGGCTTAGTTTCCTTCCTTCAATATACAGTAGAGCTAGCACATTACATACGCCACAACTAAACTGTAGCAATTAGGTAAAGTTAGATCCAATTATTTCGAACTTTAACAGCCCGCAATTTACAATAAACAGAAATACAAAATACGGCGGTCCTAATTCAAACCTCAGACTGATCCCCTGCCTAAAGGAACCACAGACTGAAAAACTTTTGGCCTCCAAGTCCCTTAAACAGACTCTTTTAAATACCAGATCTCTCTGTGCTAAAGCTCTATTTATTAATGATTTCATCACTGAGCATAATATTGAAGTTATGTTTCTGACAGAAACATGGCTGAAGGACAATAATGAACAAATCGTACTAATTGAATCAGCGCCTCCGAACTACAATTTTGTACGTGAGAATAGAAAACATAAAAGAGGAGGCGTGGCTGCAATATTTAAGAAAACCATAAATTGCAGTAAAATCTCTTTGGGTCATTTCACATCTTTTGAGTATCTTGGAATTGAGATTAAAGGCCACAAACGAACTTTGACACTAACTTTATACAAAACTCCAACATACGTGGAAAATTTCTTTACTGTCTTGAATGAGCTTCTATCTCTCATATGCATTGATTATGGCTGTTTACTAATTGTCGGTGATTTCAACATTCATGTTGACAACTCCCAAGACAGAAGGGCAAAAAAGCTTGCTAATATTTTAGAGAATTTTGGTCTGTCAAACAAGCAACACACACTCAAGGACACACACTGGACCTGGTTATCAGTGAGGGTGTGAATATTTCCAATGTCTCTGTAACTGATGTCGCCCTGTCTGATCACTTCGCTGTTATCTTTGAATGTTCTTTATTCTTTAACCCACTTGGACAAACAGCTACTATCACCAAACGTTCTCTCACAGAAAACACAGCAGAAACATTTAATCAAATCTACTCTTCTTCCTCACTCTTAAGCTGTAATGATGTAGATAAGTTGGTAAATGATTTTCAGTCTAAAGTTTCAGATATCATTGATTCTATTGCCCCAATTAAAGTGAAGGTTGTGTCTGGTAGGAAGAAATCTCCATGGAGAAATGCACAAACAGTTAGATCTGCAAGACAACTCTGCTGTAGGGCGTAAAACTCAACTTCACGTTCATTGTGACATCTATAAAGACAGACTACATAACTATCACTCAACACTAAAACATGCGAGAGAGGCTTTCTTTGCAGATGTCATAAACAGAAACATTAACAAAGCTCGAGCCTTATTTG
>CAEFZX010016958.1:0-29908 GCA_903066825.1 Alfaro cultratus
GTTGTTGTTAGCAGCTGCTGAAAGTAACTAAAAAAGTTACTTTTAATGTAACTTAGTTACTTTCCAAATAAAGTAGTCAGTAATCTAACTAAGTT
Organism: Alfaro cultratus; assembly: GCA_903066825.1. Taxonomy (NCBI): domain Eukaryota; kingdom Metazoa; phylum Chordata; class Actinopteri; order Cyprinodontiformes; family Poeciliidae; genus Alfaro; species Alfaro cultratus. The sequence continues at coordinate 96 of CAEFZX010016958.1, forward strand.
ACTTTTTCAAGGAGTAATCAGTAATCCGATTAAAGTTACTTTTCCAAAGTAACTATGCCATCACTGCTTCCGACAGACACAATGCTATTAAAAACGCCTTTAGAAAAGTAGGAATGCTATGGTAAAGCGATTCCCAGGCTGAAAGTGAAGAATTTTCAAAAATCTTTTTTTCCATCTTTCATTAGACAGAATACAAATTCAGGATACCAGTAATGTCAATCTGACTAGTCGCAACGTTAACTCAAATTGAAAAGCTAATTAAAGGTATCCCCAATTCATTTGGAGACATCTTAGAAAGAATCATTCAAAATTATAATTTCAGATTTCACTAATTTAGATTTTTCTTGTCATTATTTGCTTTCAAGACATCTGCAATTTATTTGCCCAAGTCAAATCTAATTAATGTCTATCTAAATATACAATTAAGATATCTTTAATTGGAAATGTCAGAACAAAAGGTAAGATTTCTTGAATTTACTTTATGACTAGTCATAATTTAATTGTAGATATCTGAAATGCATTTTTAGAATGTAATTCTGACTTTCATAAAGTCAGAATTACATTACAGCCCCACTACCTGCACTTTGTGTAGTCAAATATAATTAGAGATTCCTTAATTTACTCATGTGTCCAGTAATAAACCAATTTAAGAAATCTGGAACGTCAGTGCGATTATATGTTAAAATGGCCTGCCATATACTTCCCAGAATCTTCCCCTTAAAACTAAATTTGTGCCGTAAAAAACCCCACCTGGATGAGTAAGAACCGAACCTTACCTGCTCCAGGCCTCATCCTGTTGCTGATGTCGTTGATAATGTAGTGGGAGACTTTGGAGTTCTCGGACACGGAGAGGACGTAGTCTCCGGGGATGGAGGACGAGTCCCGGACCAGGAAGACTCCGTGCTTCTGCCCCTGCAGCAGAGACACCGCTTCCTGGCGGCTCAGGCGGCCCCAGTACCAGCTGTCCCGGTCCTCGGCGTCAAAATGACCGGCCATGGCAGCGGAGTCCGGTCCGAGCTTTCAGGACAGAGCCCCGTTTTCCCCGTAACTCATACAACTTCCGTTTCCCGACGCTGGCACTGGCGAACAAACACAGCAAAGCCTCGACTTCCTGCGGTTCAAGTTCTTCGGAACCAAACGGAACCGCCGGTTTCCGCTGACCGAAACGCAGAACTGCTCAAAACTATCGAGCGACAGCAGACTCCGGGACTGAAATGGCGGATCGAGGGGAAAGTTGACCTCATATACCGGAAAGGGATGCCCGGTCAATGGGAAGCGGTGTGTTCACGCCCCCTAAAAGACATGGGAATCCCGCGACTCCGAACTTTACAGCAACTCAGCATAAATATTGACTGGGACTTTTAAAGCTTTGCTTTAACGGAATAAAAACAAGAAATTGTTGCACAAATCAGAATTTATTGTGGTTTCACTCTAATATTCCAACTTTCGGAGACTCTGATATTAAAATTTTCATTATCTGTAAATATAATCTATGGAAGAGGATTAGGGCCACTAAAAAAAATCAAACAAAAAAAAACAAACTAGAATCTATGGAAGTCATTAACTACACTTTTTTGTGATAAAGAAAGTGTTTCATTTTAGTGAGACAAAAAAATGAAATGAATAAATAAATAAAGCATTCTTCTGACTGTGGAAGCCGACTTATGGCATGAAAAGAAGCTAAAGGACAAGAATTCACAATTAACTGATAGCTACTAGATAGTAGCCATAGATGCCCCGGATGAGAGGCTGCCATGCACCGGTGCTGCCTGTTGGCCCCTCTCAGGTAAGAGACAGGTGGAGTGCCTTGCCCAGGGACATGACAACAGGGGCAGACAGAGCAGGAATCGAATCAGCAACCGATTGAAGGACAAACTTTAGTTATAAAGCTAGCATTAGCATGAGGGCTAGCACTAATGACTGGCATGTAAACACTTCCAGTAGGATAAGGATTATCACTATCATATTGACTCATATTAAATTGCTCCTTTCAATGTGCAATTCTATGTGAGTCAACACCTTAAATTGTTAGCCTTTTAGCTAACTACAGCTAAAATGCTATGGTTCGCTTAAATGCTATCGTTTGCTTAAATGGTGTCAGTAGCATGTGGGGTATAACTAGAACGTTGTCTTGGTTCATTCAGTATAGTAAACATAGTTAGCAAATGAAATTATTTTAGCTGTCAGGCTAATGTTAGCATGCTAGTGAGGGCTATCAGGTTTCTGTGAGGTGGAGAATAATTCAATTAAAGGAGGTACTTATGTGAACAAAAGCCATAATTATGAGATAAGTAAAATGTAAGGAAAAAATTCATAATTACACGTTTAAAGTTATAATTACCGATTTTATGTGTAGGACCTGTTCAGTTTTCTATGAGTTTTAAAACTTAGATTTATGGTAAAATATGACATTAAAACTTATTTTGAAAGTTGAAAATGACTTTCATTCTCATAATTATGAGTGTCATAATTTTGACATTTAAGACTTAGTTATGAAGGGCTGTTTGACTTTTATTTTTTCTTCTGTGGCAGGAATGGGCTTCCATATGCAACAGATTCTTAAAACGCTTTAGTGTCTTCTTCCCTCTGATTCCATCTTCTCACTTCATTTGTTGGTTGTTTATTCAAACATTTGCTTCAATTCCTTTTCATCCCACCCACCAGTGTTTATTTCCTTTTCTGTTTATAAAGTGAAAAATGAATCTAAAAATACCTCAAACGATCTAAAATAAATAAAACATCTATGATTTTTTGTGCTTTATGTTTATTTTATTTCTTTTCAAAGTACACAGACTTTAATTAGATTAAAACCCAGGCAGCTACACATTTCCATGTAAAAGTTCCAGACTTTTCCAGAGTTCCCAGTCCTTAAACCTTCTTTCTAAAATATAAAATAAAGAAACTTCAGTGTTAATCTATGGCAGATATTTCTACAGCAGGGAACAGGAAGGAAAGACACAAGGTAGGAGAGATAGAAGGAGGAGAGGACACAACGACAGGAGGGAAAGGAAACAGAAAGAAAGGAGACAAGAAGAAAAGAAAGAAGGAAGAAAGATGACAAAGGGAAGGATAGAAGGCAGAAACGGTGGAAAGAAGCATGCAAGGAAGGAAGGAAAGAAAAGAAGGAAGGAAGTAGCACAAATAAGGAAGATATGTAGGGCATGAGGAAGAAACCAATGAAGGAAGGATAGAAGGAAAAAGGAAGGAAGGAAACAACGTTTATACATTGGGAAACAGAAAAACTCCTCTTTTCTCATTCTCAACCCTTTTCCAGACTGGGCGGTAACCATGGCAACCACCTTGACTTTCCACGCCTCAGTGAAACACTTCAAACCAGAGTTCGTTAAGTTAACCAACTAATTTCAACTGCTACAGGTGGGCAACGTTCCTTTGTTCCACCAGCAGATGGCGACGTCCTCTCTCCCATCCTGTATTCATCTTCAGATCGCTGGACCCGCTACACACACACACCTCGACACACACTCAGCTGGTGAACACACACACTCACTCTGTGTGAAACTAGCCAGAGCTACTCAAACTTCTTCAGGTGGTTGTAGAGCGACTGGACGTAGGTGAACACACACATGGGGTCCGGCTTGTCCCCCATGTCCAGCATGTCGTCCACCTCGATCAGCCGCAGACAGTCCGCCTGCTGCCTGAGACGAAACACAGAGAGGGACGTCTGACACCGACTGAAAAGAAACTACACACCCAGTACTTTAAAACACCGCAGTCAGAAAGACAGACAGACTGAAAATTAATACTCCTGTCGCCTCCTACGTCCATCATGGCGGCGCAACGTGGTTTGGTGACATAGTTGCAAAGATTAACAGTCAACCAACCAACCAACCCAATCATGCTTGAGAACCATATAGAGACACCAAAGCTTTGTAGCTCTAGCTTCGTTGGACTTACTCCGCTATAGTGAAAGCCGTCTGCAGGTTCTGTCTGCGGTTCGCCGGATTCAGAGCGTTGTAGTCGAACTCCAACGGGAAGAAAGAGTGGACCAGAGCGCAGAAAGCCATGCCGTCGCTCCAGCTGGAGGAGAAGTTCTGGATGTCTATGTTCTAGAAGAGAAATGACAGGAAGCGTCTCAGGAAGACGTTCATCCGTCTCTCTGATGGAAGGGTTGGTGAAGTCGGACCTTGTAGCCGATGGTTTTGGAGCGACACCACTCCAGAAGGATCTGCTTTATCCCGCTGGCGCTCGACACGCCGAAGCTCTGGGAGCGCTTCAGTTTGGGCTTGGAGTCCTTCGGCCTGTTTGGTAAAAAGTGCAACAGATTATACAGCAGGAGCTGCTTCTGGACGGAAGGATCTAATCTGGATTCACTTACTTTATGGGGTCAGAGTTCATCCGCTCAAACAGGGCCCGTTTGGCTTGGGCGCCGTTGGAGCGCGGAAGGGTTTGGGATTTCATCACCTCCGGTTTAAACTCGATACCTCCAGACTTGTTCGACCTGCTGAAGGGTTACAAACAAATTCAGATTATCGTCATAAATTATGCAATGTGAGAGAAGACGATGTTCTATCACAACATACGGGTCCAGTTTGGGTGAGGGTCCGGATTTCATGAAGGATTTGGAGGGAAGTAGTTTTTCTGTGGAGGAATAGTTAGAAATCTCAGCAGGAAGAAAAGAGGGAATGTAGGAAAGTCCACAAAGCCAGTCGCACCTGCAGGCTGAGGAAAACTCACACTCCGTTTTAAACTGGGACTGGGCGTCTTCAGAACCGGCGCTGAAGAGATTAAACAGAACCAACAGTCAGAGGATAACAGTCCGGTAGACCCGATTCGATTGGGAAGAAAAATTTAAATACACTGGAGTTTTGTTAGAGCGGACTGGAGTTGGGTTACAGTGGACTGGACTTGGGTTAGAGCGGACTGGACTTGGGTTAGACCGGACTGGACTTGGGTTAGAGCGGACTGGACTTGGCTTAGAGCGGACTGGACTTGGCTTAGAGCGGACTGGACTTGGGTTAGAGCGGACTGGACTTGGGTTAGAGCGGACTGGACTTTTGTTAGAGCGGACTGGAGTTTTGTTAGAGCGGACTGGAGTTTTGTTAGAACGGACTGGAGTTTTGTTAGAACGGACTGGAGTTTTGTTAGAGCGGACTGGAGTTTTGTTAGAGCGGACTGGAGTTTTGTTAGAGTGGACTGGAGTTTTGTTAGAGCGGACTGGAGCCAAACTCGCCTCGTTTAAAGGGATATTCCCCTGGTTTCACTGGGACGTCCAGTGATGCTGACAGAGACTGAGATGGAGCAGAAATGGCCGACTCTGTGTTCGGCTTGGTCATGGCGGAAAGCGGCAGGTGGTGTTTGGGTTCGTTAACGTCTAAAAATGAAAATGTAAACTGGTTTAAAACAAACTCCCTGCATGAACCAGGAGGCAGAAACTGTCCGCACCGCATCTGACTGGATGATCTGTTTGCTTCGGCGCCGCTGGCGTTTCCTGTGCTGTAGGATTGAGGCGAGATGCGGCGGTCTGATCAGATTTAGGCGCTGCGCAAACGTCTGACGGGATTCTGATGGCAGCAGCGATGGGAAGATGGGACAAAGCCTCAGAGTCGGCCTGATCCCGGGGATTCTGGGCGATCAGATCCTTCGCTCCTGGAGCGCCTGCACAAATACAGAAGACTCGGTGTCGGTGTTTCACTGGCTTTAGATCCACATACAACAAAAGGTGATTTATTTATGAACAGAGAAACAGCTTCAGGCTCTTCTACTGGTTGACCATTTTGTTGTATTCCACATGTGTCCAGCTGAATCTTTGTGATTTTAGAAAGTCACTAGATGTGTTTCTGAAAGATGGGAGAATCACAACAGATTGACATTTTCTATCAGATTGCAACAGAAGCAGAGAGAGAAATATTTCTGCCATTATATATTTATCCTGCTATTCATGTAAATAAATGAGAAATGTAGCACTTTGCATCCACTGGCATACACCTTTCACATGATTTCTGTCTGCAGATGTTTCCTTTGCTACAAATGATAAAGCTAAAATAACACTACTATTGACTATTAGGCAATAAAATGTTTATTTCCTCATAAAAAAAAGGATTGAACTATTTGTTTCTTTGGATCTTTCAGTGTATTTCTGTCCTATAAAGAGGCTTAAATGAAAAATCAGCAGAATGTGATTTTTCTATTCGATAAATCAATCGTCAGAATAACTAATTATTCTGAGGATTCAGCATTTTTTTGCCGATTATTAATCAAATTAATCGATTAACTGTCAGAATAATCTATTTGCACAATTAATTATCAGAAAAATATATTAATTTGAATTGATTAATTTTTAATTACTCGTCAGACTAATTGATTAATCGTCATAATAATCTATTAATCACCATAATAATTGTTAGCTGCAGCCCTAATGTGGTTGTTTTTTCTGTCAGAACCCAGAAGCTGAGGTTAACAAACTGAAACAGTTTGGAGAAAACAGGAAGAGTGAACCAAACATCCTGATCAACTCGATCCTGCAGATCTGTGTGACCGACCTCCGATAAATAAATGATCTGCTGCGGCTTTCCGCCCTGAAGCTGGAGAGTAAACGGGTTTGGCACCGAGGAATCCCTCCAGGCCGGGTTTGGTGGTCATGGCTGTGACAGGCAGGTGGGGCTGCGGCTCATAGGAGTCTGAAAGAGGAGCGATCAGATTCCAAAGGTTTTGTTTCATTAATTCAGAAAGGCAGAAGCCATGTTTCCACTCACCGCTGATCACAGTCGACTCCACCGGTTTAGACTGGGATTCCTTGCTGGTTTTGGCCACAGCAGTGGGAGACGGCAAGCTCACTGGAGCATCTGAGTTGGTTTTTGTCATCGCAGTGAGAGGAAGATGTGGTTTGGTCAACGGACCCGACTCTTCATGGTCTGCAGTAACAAACACAGAGTCAACCTGCCTCCCATCAGAGTTTAATATTCCTCATGTTTCCGGGTTCAATTTCCGGTAAAAAGCTACAAAAAAACCGTCACTCTGGTTTAAAAGGTCCAGTACAGTCAGTAAAAGAAACAAATATGTTTCATTTTTTTCACTTTTTGGGGTGAACAACTTTAAAATCCTGACAATAATTAAATTTTATTGGCTTTTTCTAGGATTTAACAATGTAGTCATCGTAGAACGGACAGAAGGTTTGGTGTCCAACAGTACCTGAATGCACCATAGCAGGGAAACCCAGTTTTGCTTATTTACTGCTCTGCATGTGTTTCTTCAGCAAATGGTCTTTTTTTTTTAGAGTCTGTATACTCCAATTAACGATTAATTGATTTCTAAATTAGTTGACAATTATTTCCATAATCAATTAATCTTGATTAATCTGATTAATCGTTCACTAGTTTTTGATGCACAGCAGAGTGGATGGTTTTCTCTTCAGTCCCAGTCAGACCTTACTGACAGTAATGTTCCTGTATTTCACCTGTACAGGAGGATGAAGAAACACGAACTGACCAGGTGAGCTGAGGGTTTCCGAGGCCAGGTGAGAAAGGGGCGTGGCTTCATCGCAGCTTTCAGACGCAACTCCTGAGCGAAAACAAGAACGTCGACATTCAGCACTAAAGAGCGATTCCGCTGCATTTACCAACTCTTTAAAAATTTCTACATAACAAATGCTCAAACTGTTACTGCACTGTTTTACACTGAGAGATACTTTAATACTCAAAAAGTCCTAAAATCCAGAGTTGTGTTTTCACAAAAGACACAAAAACAATCATAAACTGGAATTAATAAAAATCTGTTGAGGATGGTTACCGTGGTAACTGCTCTGCATGGAGAGGAGTCCTACCTGCTTCAGTGTCTTTCTCCTGGTCAGCCGCGGCTTCTTCACAGTTACTCCTGCCTCCTTTAGCATTCGTGCCCTGGACAGGAAAAACAAACCGAGGAATACATCTCACAGTCAGGCATATCTTTGTGTTAACCCAACACAAACCAGAAGTCAAGATAAACCCAGATCTTTTATTTTCACCTCATTCTCCTCAGGAATCTCACATTATTGATTTGGTTACAAACTGATTATCTGACAGGAAACTCAGATGACGCTCAGGGTTCCAACATTTTTCACATTTCACTGGAAATGTTAGTTTTTATTATTTCATTTTTGGTTATTTATTTTTTTAATAAAAGTTTAGAATGTAGAGACGGACTGAGCTGATGGATGGAAGGACTGGTTCTGATCCAGATCATCTTACAGCACCACAACCTTTTACCTTTATAAAGACCAGATGATGGGATCCAGTCAGTACCAGGAAACCAAGTGAGAACCAGTCAGAACCAGTAGGTCCAGTCAGAACCAGTCAGAACTCCGGCCCACATCCAGCGTTCCTCCCTTCCAGGCGATGCTACCTCTGTGGCGCTCCACCTAATTCTGGACCATTGGTATTAGTCGTAACCCGGTTCTGGTTCAGAACCTGGTTCTGGTTCTGAACCCGGTTCTAGTTTTGAACCCGGTTCTGGGCATTTGGGCCGCCAGCTGCCAGCAGCTCTTTCTCTGACAGCCGGACCTATTTTAGATTCCAGGAGTTTCCACTGCCCTCTCCGTCTGTCCCAATATAGACCCAAACGGACCTTTTGGACTTCAGGCAGAACGCCGAGCCCACTGGGCCGCTCTCCCAGCATGCAACGCTGCAGCCATCATGCGATACGGTTCCTGCGTCAGTCCATCGTCGGCTGGAGATTATCGCTGGTCTTTGAGAGTCTGAGTCCGGCTGTCTGACCCGGATAATCCTCCAGCCGACCCGCCGGGTCCGGATCACTAACCTCTAAAAGCATCGACATGATGTCAGCAGCACAAATCCAAAGGTTCTGGAAATTACTCAGCAGTCGCCAGGGGCGGCTCTAGATGGAGGCCACCGGGGGCCAGCGACCCCCCAATGAACAAATAATCCATCCATCCATTTCCTTGCACTCTAATCCCTAGTGGGGTCAGGAAGTGTGCTATCTCCATCTGTCATCCTGGACAGGTCACCAGTCCATCACAGGGCAACACAGAGACAGACGGGACAAACACACACACACACACACACACAAACACACACACACACACACACACACGCCCACACACACACAAGGAGAATTTAGAGAACTCAATTAACCTGATAGTCACAGGGAGAACATGCAAACTTTATGCAGAAGTTTGCAGAAAGTTTGATTCCTGGGTTCGGGAATCGAACCCAAGACCTTCTTGCTGCAAGGCAACAGGGCTACCAACAGTTGGTAGCCCTGTTGCCTTGCAGCAAGAAAGTCTTGGGTTATGTTACATTTCTGATGCACAGAAACCCTGATAAATTCCTTCCTTGGACCAAATATTTTACTTTCACAGTTTCACCTGAAGCTAAAAAATGATTTTCAGTTTCAGCCGGATTGATACAGGATCAATTTTCATCTGATATGTTTGGCTATGGACCTAAATTAGGGCCAAAAAATTTGCTAAAAAATATAAAATTGAAAAAAATTCAAGATGAAGAATAATTTTTACAGTTAAAAAGATCAGAGAACAGAAAATAAATTGAAACTGAAAAATAAATGTGAAACTTAAATATTTGAAGATGAAAAATTATTTTTAAACTGAAAAAAATTAGAAACTAAATAAAATAAATAAAACATTTTTAGGCTCCTAATTTTTGTGGTTATCTGTGGCTAAAAACTTCTGCCGATTTTAGTGCAAACATATTCTCTGTTAAAACTCTGGTGGCCATTTTGAAAAAGGCCCACCAGAAACTGAAGAAAATTTGGATCAAATTTGGCGTTTGGCACAAACATTAATTTTCCACAACAACCATGGTAGCCATCTTGAAAAATCCCCAAAATAAAAGTAAATATGATTTCTTTTTTGATCCAGTTATGTTTGATTTGACAGCAGAAGTATTGATCTGTGATAAGTATTACCAAATTAAGTGAGTAATAAAAAAACAGCCGCCATCTTAAATTGATGGTTCAGGTTTTTTGTGATGTTGGCAAAATATTGACTGATCTGCGGCAGTATGGAGGGTTCCCTGCTCAGGCTCCCTGTGTGATGCAGGGTTAATCGGTCAGATGTCAGTCTGTGGGGGGTTGATTAAAGACCAGGTGACTTCAGCAGGGAGGAATGTTGGCAGGGTGTGTGTTTCCAGAGGACAGCTGCTCGTCTCTCTGAAGTGTGTGTGCTGACGGGTCGCAGCGACGGAGACGCTTTTCAACTTTCCATCAGGAGACTTGAGACCCGACTTGGCTCAAAGGCTGCATTCCTGAGCGATTAGGGGGGTGGGCTTGTTTTAGTCGCTGAGTGACGACTGGCCGTGCCACATGGCGGCGCGTTGACGTTAGCAGAAACCCAGATTGCCGTTTTAAATGGGTAATCTTCATCGCTCCTCGTGGATCCGGGTTGAGGTGTAGAGACGGAGCCTGCGGACCCCCCAGCTGGGGCCTGAGAACAGTTTGTGCCTCAGATAAGAGAGGAAGATCCAGACCTGCTGCAGCCCAAATCACAAACCCAAAAATATCCGCGCCCTTTGGAGGACCCGCTGGGTCCTCACGAGCAGCAGGCGGCTATTTCGGGTTGCAGCTGCAAACCGTCACATTTAACCAATAACGGGAAAATCATTTCAGCCACTGACAGGCGGTGCACTGGGGTCAGAGGTCAAAGACCGACACTCTAACAGGGCTGTGCTTTACTGCACGGAGGGCAGAAATTCCAGTTTTTATGTTTGTGTTGAATTTCTCCGTCTGTCTGAAACAGTCGAGTCAGAAGGCTGTGGGTTCGATTCCAGCTGCCTTTCGCTACCTGTTGCCCCTGAGCAAGGCAGTTAGCCCCAAGCTATCAGCGCATCTGTGTATCCAGGTCTGAAGGTGTGTTCATGGGAGAATCTGGCTTTGATTGGTCAGTAGGGTCAGAACGTTTGGCCCACTTACTGATGCAGGTTCTGATCTCATGATGGTAGAAATCAGCATTTAAAGCAAAAACCTGGAATTTTCCTCATTTTCTCTTCCAGTAACGCGGTTCCTTATGGACCGTTAACAGAACAATGATGTGCCATAAATTATCAGCAATAATGTGGTTATTTAGTCTGTCTGAAAAAAACTGGGGGTTAATAATTAAAAGTCAGAATTTCACCATATTTTTCATTAATTTATAAATGAGTTTCAAACTAAATATTTATTTAGCAAGCTAAGCATTTAGGGAACAAGATGAATATTTACCTTAACCAGCTAAATATTTAGAGTACCAGAAGTGGACTACCAAAATAAAAGCTGGGTCTTCTGAACCTCTGTCACGTTTCTTTTCCTCTTTTCTTGTACAACATTTTAGCTTGAAACACAGGATAAGCGGTTTCCAGGACAACAGACGGTTAGGATCTGCTGAGTGACGCATCAGTTTGATGGATTCCGCCTCACCAGCAGGAGTTCATAGAGGTTAGCAAGACACAGCTTTTATTCTGACAGTCCACTTCTGGTTATCAGCAAGAGAATTTGCATGTTAGCTAAGCATATAGCGCTGCGCTAGCTCCGAGCTAACTGGCTCAGAGCTAGATGTTGAGTTTGGAGATAAAAATTAAGCTTGCCAACTAAATATTTAAATTTGAAATGGTGCCAGTTTCAAATGAATAAATACATTAATGAATGAATAATATCCTTGTGGCAGTGATAGGGGCACAAGGACAGTCAATCAACGGCTTGCTGTTAAAAACTTTTAAAAGTTGACAGAAAATTTGAAAATATTCCAAGGTAAAGATGAGTTATTGGAAAACATGACGAAAAATGTTAAAACACCAACTACAAAGTCTTAAACAATCCAAACATTAAACCTGAACCAAATAACCAAAGCTCAGCCTGGCGGGGCAGGAGCTCAGCCTGGCGGGGGCAGGAGCTCAGTCTGGCGGGCTGATCATCCACTGGTGGAACCCTGATGTGTGTCATTATCGCTCCATCACAGCAGATACCGGGAATGAATTTTATGCCATCACATCCCGACCAGAACCTGGACCAGAATTCTTAGTGTGTTTCTGTCTGCAGGAGGAAAACTCACGTTTGTGTCTGCGTGTCTCTTCAGTCTCCAGGGAGCCGGACCTGGGTTGTCGCTGCCCGGTCCCGGCGCCTCAGCGTGTCCAGACCCGCCCCAGCCGGGTTCTGGTGCGGCCCAGTCCGGCGGCCCGGCCTCGTCGTGGCCGTTCTCCGGGCCGTGGGCCCCGGCCAGCTCTCCCACGGCGCGGCTCAGGGCGTCCAGCCGGGCCCGCAGCTGCAGGTTCTCCTCCTGCAGCCGGGCCACGGCGTCGCTCAGCGGCTGGCTGGACGCCCGCAGCTCGTCCATCCGGTGCTCCACCTGCTGCTTGAAGGCACTGACGTCCACGTGGACCTCCCTGACGGCGGCGTCCAGCGTGGCCCTGAGCCCGGCCAGGGCCCGGCTCACAGCGCCCTCCTCCATGGGACCTGCTGCTTCTCTTCAAACTGAACCTCTATCTGCCCGACGCTCCTGCTGCCTCCAGACTTTCGCTGCTGCAGGAAGGACAAGCGGAGCCGGCCAGCGCCATGGAGCACATCCCGTCCCGCTGAGAGGTGAGCCTCCCCAGAGTCCGGCAGGCGCAGCTCCTTTCCCACCGCTTCGCCTCTGTATTTTGGGACATAAAGGGGGCGGGAAGAGATAAAACGGGCAGGCAGAGCCAGGATTATTCAGATGTTTGTGTCCCTCAGCTGCCACTTCAACTGGGGGTGGAGGGGTGTGTGTGTGCGTGAGAGAGAGAGAGAGAGAGAGAGGGGGGATCAGTTTCATTCTGGGCCTTCACCACAGAGATGATTGAAGTTTACCTGGAAATGTGTCTGTTTATTCCAGAGCTTTTATTCTGAAAGGAAATCGTTTTTTCACAACTAAAAACTCCATCATGTCTTCCGTCGTCTCTTTGAACATCCTCCAGGTTTCCGTCCCAGTCTGGAAAAATCTGGAATGTGGTCCAAAAGAAGCCAGACTGACATCCTTGTTCTCTACCTCCATTCCTTCTTTCCTTTCGTCGTTTCCTGCTTTAGGTCCTTCCTTTCCCCCTGTGTCCTTCTCTCCTTACCTGCTTTCCTTGTGTCCTCTAATCTGTTTAATTTCTCACTTCCTTCCCATCTTCTTTCATTCCCTCTGTTCTTTCATCCATCCTTTTTTCCCCTTTCCTTAACAACTTAATCTTCTACCTTCCTTAGTCATTTCCTCTTATCCAAACTTGTTTCCTTCCCTCCATCCTCATTAGCATGACATGCTAACAGTCTTCAGCCAGAGGCCTCTTCAGATTCGTTGAAATACTGACTGCTACTGGAGCTCCTTCCTGGCCTCAAAGACACTTAGATGATTTGAGTTTTGATGACATTTAGGAAAAATAAGGTTTGTGGTTCCGTTACAAGGACGTTCAGGAAGCCTGAACATTTTTAGATGCTGTAAACCTATAGAAACATCATTAAATAGGTGCTAATTTTTCATATAAACTCTGGAAAATGACAAAGTGCAGAGACAAAGCCGACAACAAACAGTCTATCAAATCAAATTTATTGGATTTTAAAGGGGTGCTCTCATTTCACAAGCTACAGTACATAACTCTGCTTCATCTCAGAAAACAGCTGAGTCACATTTCAGGTAGGAAAAGTTTCCCCGAAAAAAGTCACGCTACAAAAAAAACCCGGAACAGATGCGTTAAGTCTGAGAGAGATTCTGTATATGTATGAAAAAATTAGAGTGTTATCAAAAATAAGTGGGGCAGGAAGTGTTGAAGGTTGTGAAGGCGCTGCGTTCAAATCGGTCAGGAAAACGGAGTGATATGGACAGCAGAGTCACGCCTGAACTCCAAACATTAAAACACTAAAGCAGAGGGGTCCAAACTGTCCGCCCTGATGAACTCCAGGGCCAATCCTGACCAAATTTAAACGACAAAAACTGAAACTGAACTATATTTTAGGTCAGGTTGTAAACAAACAGAACAGCCTGATTTCAGTTTAATCTTCCGTATTTTTGGGTTGATTTTCTGTTTTATTGCCTTTCCAGATTTTTGTCAGTAAATTTACTGAACGTTTCAGATTTAAATAAAAGCAAAAAGAGTGATTGGTTTGTGTTTTACCTCCTTCGGTTAAAATCTAAAACCTTTTCTAAAAATAAATTTGCCAGTTTTGAATTTTGGACCAAACAAACTGATTCTGAGGGCCACAAGCGGCCCACCAGCCACACTTTGGACACCTCTGCACTAATCAACAGACACAGCAAATTAAACCAAAATTTAAACCTCAAGCAGTAGAAAGAAATTATCTGAATGACCAATTAAAAGCTGCAAAACTAGAAAATAAAGATTTTCACCTCATTACATCAGAAATCGATGAGTTAAAAACTAAAGTTGACTTTAATGAGCCTCATTTCTGCAAACTTTCATTTAAAATAAAGAATATTATAAACACAGCCACAACCTGCCAACTTAGCTCTTTAAACTCAGTTTTGTAGATATAAATATCAAATATTTCACAAGGCACCGGAGACCAAGTTCGGTTCAGTCAACAGATCAAATTCAGCCCCAGGAAAAGTTTTACTCCGATATTTATTTTTTATTGAGCCACATGCAGGATTGTTTTGAGGAATGGGGAAGTTCTTACCGGACGATCCGGTCGAGGTTGACGGAGAAACCGTCAGCCGCTCAAACTCAAACTTCAGATTTAAACACTCTGACGAATGTAAAAACGGTCAGAAAAGCAACAGGTGAGGAACATGTTTTAGCTTAATGAATATGGCTGCTGTCATAAAGCGATGAGTTCCATGTTTTCATGCTCTGAATCTGTTTAAATGCCCCAAATAATCCACATTAATTAACCTAAAACACTTTAATTTGGGTGAATTTGTGTTGAAAATCTAAATATCTGATAAATAAGTGAGGAATAAACCTCGTCTCCACATTCCTCTATGTGGAGCTGATTGAATTTAAAAAATAAAAGCAAAACCAGCAAGCAGAGTCAGTGCTGACCCCTAGTGGCAACATGCGAGATGTTGGCCCCATCCAAACTCTGAAAGGCTCTGGTCAAATCACTAAAAAACTCAATAATAATAAATTACTGGATCCAAGCTGCAGTACACATAAAACCTACATGTTTTATACTAATAACCAGATTTTTTTTTCCTTTCTAAAACCCTGCAGGTTTTAGCTCCTTTTCCTTTTCTATGTTTTAGCAGGATTTTAGTACAAAACTTCATGTTTTTTTGCATGATTTTTTACTAAAAACGTTCTTGCTCTACTAAAAACCAGATGAGATGCTGCAGCTGGTGGACCAGCATGTGATTTGCTGCCCCCTAGTGTTAATCTAAATTAGCTCTCTGTTCCCTGTAACAACATTTTAGTGCAAATGACCCACAACTCCATGCAGAATGGCATAAAAACAGGGTTAATTCAAGTTTGCAAATCAGTTTTTATTATTCTCTGGCAAACAAAACATCTTCCTAATGTCTGGTTTTATATCTTTATCAGCTTCTGAGTCTTCTGGGAGGAAAATGACTGCCTGGTTTCTGGATACTCAATGTTTTTTCTTAAAAGCAAAAAAAACCAAAACAATAAAAACTGTTTGTTTGGCATCAGGAAACTCCTGGTCTGAAGGCCAAAGAAACCAAAACGACTTTATTTTGATTTATTTAGTATTTTACTACATTTACCTTTACTCTTGATTTTTATCCTTTCAGAAAATGAAAAAGGATACCATTTTCTGGACTTAAATTTAATGTATAAAACAGCAACAGAAGTCCGTCTTTAGTAAAAAATCGTAGAATTTAAACCCGCTCCAGTCGTACCTTACTAATGCTTTTAATTTGAAGGCGCATAGCAACTTACAGCTCAACAAAACAGCAAAACATTGAGTTTATTGAATTTCACTGCTTTCAAGACAGGGGTACCATTATTAAAGTCTAATAAATAATAAATTACTTTTTAAACCAATTTAAAAAACAGTTATTCTGTCTGAATTAGTAGAAATGGTCTTAAAGCTTCTTATTGGTGATTTATTAATGTATCCTGACTATTCACTGAATTTATACATTTATAAAGGGAAGCGTCTTTGTAAAGTGGATCAATTGTTTTGAGATTTTGGTCACAAATATGTAGCTTGGGGCCTTTTACGTCATCATATTCTGTTGCTTAGTGGCTCTAAAGTTTATTCAGACACACTGAAGTTAATAAATAATTTTTATTATAACTTCATGTCAGAAACAAACTTTTGTTAAACCATTAGCAAGGAAGTCTCACCTAGCTAATCGACATGCCAGCTTTGAGCGTAAAGTGACTCAGCAGTTCTGAAAATTAGCATACGCTAATTATGTTGGCTAATTAGGAATGTATGAATTAAAATCCACTCTGACTGAAACAATATCAAAGGCTTCATCAAGGCCTCAGCAGTAAAATAACACCGAGCAGAGGTCAAAGTGTTGTTGGCCAAAAGGAGTGCTCAAAGATTAGCATGCTAACATTCTAGTAGATGGCTAGATTGCCACATCTGTTAAAGGGATTGACAAAATCATTATCTCTGAATTTCAGATTCAACATGAAGATCAACAATCCTAATTTACCTTGATGTTAAAGCTAGCATCAAATGCTAACTGACTATAACAGTGAGCAGAAACGTCTTCTTGGTCAATAGTGAGTTGATCTTTAGTATAACGGCTGAACGCAAGAACAAAGAAGAAAATCGTAGGTTGGGAGTAAGAAAGAATGAATCCAGATCAGCCCTGTTCAGTCTGGTGCGGTTAGTGAAGTGTGAACGCTAATCAAACTCTGGTCCTCCAAACCTCGGTCTGGGTTCTGTTGAAGGGAACTCTGGTTCGGTTTGAATGGATATGTGAACGCCAAGCGGGCCGGAGACCACTCCACACGCAGGAAGTGGATTACAGGGCCGGGCATTCTGGGTAAATACAACCAAAACAAACGTGCTAGCCTAGCGGGAGAAATGGCTCGTGGTCTTCAACTGCTAAAATCTGACGCCTCCATTTTGTTTCCATTTGGTGAAGGAAGGACGTTGTGCTCAGTGTCTTCTTAGTACGATGACAAATCTGCTATGTTTTTCTGACCACCGATCGAAGTACTGCGCCATAACCAGACTGGACTGTTTATCTATTGACCTACAACCGAAGGCGGGTCAGGAACTGTGGGTCGATTGTTGGGGACAAAACATCGTCAGTTTCTACCGCTAAGTAGAAACAGAGGCATAAATGGCCACTTTATTAGGTACTGCCACCCCATCAGAACCGCCTACAAGCTGTGGTACACAGATTCAGTCGGACAGGAGAGTCCAAGCCTATGTACAAAATTAAGTCCAAACAAAATTCTATAACCACAAAAAATTACAGTATTTTGTTTTGATTAAATGAGGGAAAAAAAGTCAGTTTCTTTTATGTTTTTTTGAAAACAGAAAGGGGAAGCTTAAATATTTGTAGATAAAAAAACTTGAGACTTTTTCACATTTTGAAAACCAAAATATCCAGTTAGCAGAGAAACGTTCAGCCTACTGTCAGACAGAATTTGAATTGCTGTCTTTTAAACAGGTTGAATAAATCAAAATCACATTTGTTTTCTAAAGAAGTCTTCTTTTATGGTAGAAGTCGGCTGATAAACCAACAGGACGACAGGTTGTAGGTGAAAATCCCAGTAGATCAGCAGCTTTGTGTTGGGAAGCAATAAAACAGGTGTACCTAATAAAGTGGCCCTGCAAGTCTAAACTGCGTCCAATAATATTTAGAAGATCCTGGTGAATTTTTTTTGCAGCCTATCTCCATTTTCAAAAATGAAAAATAGAATTTATAATATAAAACTTTAATAGAAGTCTGTATTGTTATGGCTAAAAATAAAGTTAAACAGACTGAAGGTCAGTTCAGTTTACTGAAATTAAAAATCTGTCTTTATATTCTCACCGTAAACGGGACTCTTTGGCTTACTTAGGACTGTAATTTATGGATCTAAAAAAGTTCTGGATTATTACTGAAAGCTTTTAAGGAGCTGGATATATGGCAAGTCGTTGATATAAAAATAATCTGCATGTTAATGCATTGGAGGTGTCCAATGTTATATTTTTAATCAAGGTAAAATTAATACGGAGATAAGATTTTAACAATGGAAAATGTTCAGTACAATGCAAAGTATTTGTCTTTTAATTTCCAGGTTTTTATCAAGAGTAGAACAACATTTATCCAGAAAAGCCAAATTTCCTGCATCTAAACCACCTTTTATTTAATTTACTAAATTAGGCTAAACATAATCATTTTTGAAATAAAGTGAACCAAATTCTGCTTTTATAACTGAGAATAAATTTGTTCAACTGAGCCAAAAATAATTGATTCCATTCTTATAATAAAATCCTTTTAAAGTTCTTTATCTATATATTGAATAAAATCCCTTTCCCACAAACCGAAAAACAAAATCTATTTACTTATTTTTTATTTTTGGCCTGTGAGTATTTTAGATTCCAGTGACTAAAGGTTTGAACACCCCTGTTCTAATCAAACATTTTTTGGGGGGGTTATTTTTATTTAGCAACAATGACATTATGGTGCTTTGTGCATATTTTATTAACAAGAAGTTGTTGTTTTTTTTTGTGCTTTCCTCCTGGATTTTAGGGCATTTTAACAGATCACTACAAGTTTAGAATCACTAAAACATAAGTTGAAGTTATAAAACAAAACAGAAAACTACAGTAGTGTACTAAATAAGAAATTAACACATTCCTGTTAAAGATTAATAATGCTTTATGTTTTAAAATTAGCTGGTAAGGCGAGTTGAATTGGTTAAAATCCTGTTATTTATGATTTACTTTTGATACTAATGACTTGCCATACAAATAAAGATATGCTTAATGTGTTCATAAATACATTAATATTAAAAACAAATTAAAATGTTTTAAAATAAAAATGCTACATGTATTTGATTTAAGATGTGAGGCTCACATTATTTTATGGGTTGATTAATTTCTTTAAGTTCTGGTTTCTGCTCTCAGAACGGATAAGATTCACCTTAAAAGCAAAACAAGGAATAATTAATGTTTGAGGTATCTGGTTTATTAAAACCTCAGAATATGTATTAATGAAGCAGCAATATATTCCTGTTCTTCAGCGTGTTTTATGGAAGCTGGATGGAGGAAAACATGCGGCTGGAGAGATGAGTCCCGCCAGCAGGGGGCAGCAGAGGACTCTAACCTGATTGGCTCCAGCAAATGAGAAGAAGGGAATGATCTGCAGGAACGCTTCAGCACATTAAAGAGACACTTCAGATCACCAAACCAGACTTGATGTGAGACAAAGGAAACCCGACCGGTCCGCTGGGGAAAGTATTCACACCCCAAACCTCCAAACTGCTGGTTCCACCAGGTGTTCTTGAGTCTCTCTGGAGGAACTTTGACCCTCGCTGCTTTACTGAATTCACTTAATTCAGACACTGGAGGGTTTTCTAGCTGGATTAACATGTTTGAGGGCGTGCTAAAGTGTTATACCAAGTCTGGGATTTGACTAAGCCACTGCAAAACCATCGTTTTGGTTTTTGAGACGTTACTGAGTTTAAGATCACAACCTGACTGACGTTTGACAAAGAGCAGAACTCCTGATTCCATCACATCAGGATGAGTCTTTGTGCTGTTTTGGGTCAGCAGTGGTTCTGGTCTTAGATCACTGGGATTTTCCCATGGAAGCCATTTTTGCCCAGTTTCTCTTACTTATTGTGCAGTCGAGACCTCTGACCTTAACTGAGGGAGAAGTTCCAGACAATGTGTCATAAAAATTTTGTAGTGGGTTCTTTTGGACCTCCTGGATGAGTCCCTGATGTTTTCCTGGATCCATTTTGGTACCTTAGCCTTTCCTGGGAAGGTTCTCCATGTGTGGATCCCGGTCCTACTAAGGTTCTCTGGAAACCCAGAACCGTCTAGAATCTAGACGGTTCTGTAACTCTTTCCAGTCTGATGGATGTTTATTTATAGTATGTTCCTCGAATTTCTTCAGATTGGATGTGATTCACCTACTTCGTGCTGTCAGACAGGTCCTAATGAATAGGTTGTATTTCCCCCGTTTCTCTTTGTCTGATATAAAACCTGGTTTGATGATCTGAAACACTGAAGTGTCCAAGTTCTGTTAGCTTGTGGGTGGGGGAAATAAAACCACAAAGCAATCAGAACTTTGATTGATCCCATCAGTAATCCAGACAACAACAAAGCACTTCCTGACTCCTGACTCAGCTTAGTCCCATGCTCTGCTACAACCTAGCTTGCTCTGTTAGCTTATATCACTGAGGCCAGTGTTAGATTATCACTGAAGATTGAGTCAGATCTGGTTAGGCCTGCTTCACGGTTCTGCACCAGGCAAAAACCGGCCCAGAAACCAGCTGGCTATGGATGAAGGTTGGAACTTCCAGCAGCAGCAGCTTTAAGCTAGCTGCAGTCTCCAAGCGACCAACCAAGAACCAGAGAACCACAGCAGCTGGAGATGGATCAGATGGTGAAGTTTTGGTTCCAACAGAACTGAATCTACCGGACTATCCGGTGGAAAGACATCCTAAGAGAGCAAAGAGTTCCCAGCATGGAGACGCTCTACTCCGTCCCCAAGGCTGGGTCCAGGAAGCCGACTGTTAACAGATCCGAGCAACAGGCCTCACTTCATCCATCCGGACCGATTCCTCCCACCAATCCAGAGGAAGTGGTCCGACCTTCACTGGCCCAGAACCGGAAGAGCAAACCCTAGACCAGAATCTTCTCCACCTTGTTATCCGTAGTGTCTCATACGTTCACACAGCAGGTGACAACAACACCAAATCGGACTTTTTCACAGCAGCCTGAACGGCCCCGTTCAGATCCACTCCACTTCCATATGTGGAACTAAATTGGATCCGGTAGTTTTCAAAACGTCTGCAGTTTGAACGGTCGTGTCCCATTTTATCCAAATTTTACTTGACCAGAAGAATCCAGGCAGTAACTCTGGGCGTAAACAACAGATGAAATTGATAATGATAATAATGAAGTGATGAAATCAGTCTGAGTCAGTGAACGCATCACAGCCGAACCCCACCACTCCTGGTCTGACTCCACGTCCAAACAGAACCGGGTCAGAAGCCGCAGTCAATGCTCCACTAAAGGGCGTTGCTGTGAGCTGGTCTTTCTGTTTATCAGCTGATGTGATCTGGTTCAGATCTGGTGGCCATACTGTCAGCTCTGAATAACTTTAAAACCCATCCAGAGTGCTGCGGCCATCTTTACTGCTGTAGACAGAGCGCTGCTGGAAGACGGCTACTTCCTTCTTCATTTTGGTGTCACAAACCGTTCACACAGAAATTTGATTGCGGTTATATTTAATTAGTGTCATGATTGGCCGCACAAAAATTAAAAATGGGAGTTTAGAATCAGGACCTGCTGTGTGAACGCAGCATAGTGCATTAATCCTGATCCGGTCTTCAATAATGACCCTACAGCTTTAAATCTGACCAACCAGACGGGGAAGTTAGAAACGTAGCGTTGGATCGTTATGGCAAAGGATGACTTCGTTACGCCTGACTGCGGCGCTGCAGAGGCCTCTGTTGCATAGAGAAGTTACAGGAAACAATAAAATCATCTGACACACAAAGTCTTTATGACTTCAAACCCTAGATGTGAAATATAATTAGCTTTTCTATAGATATTTTAATGATATAGACAACAAACTAAAACTAATCAATAAGTGTTGATTATCTTTAAGATAAATATCTACCAGGATGAGGGAATGGTCCTCTCATGTTCAGCAGGTTGACTTTGAGTTAGCACACTGTCTTCAAGCTAAAATAAAACATGATTTCAATCTTTAAATCTTCATATACGGTCGTTCCTGTTTAGTGCTTTAGGCAGCCACTCATAAAAGAAGTTCACACAAACTGATGGACGCACTGAGAGCCTGACCTCTGACCTCTTGATGTCAGCCTCGTTAGCAGGGCGACATGTCCGGACCCGAGGCCCAACAGGGTTCAAACAAAACCTCAAAACAGCTGATTTGAACTCAGGTGGTGCAGAAAAACAGAGTCTGAATGTTTAAATGGTTGAGCTGAGAGCAGAGTGAGCCTCTGCTACAACCACAACGCAAGCCCCGCCCCCTGACGGCTCATTGGTCAGCCCATCTGTGCACGTGATTGGCCGGTTTGAATATTATAGTGTTACAATTTTCTGGTTTTAATGAAACCGTTGGGAACAAAAGGCAAAGTTTAAAAAAAAAAGAAAAGAGAAAAAAAAATTAAAAAAAGAAAAGAAAAACTAGGAAAAAGGAAAAATAAAGAAAAAAGTGGGGGAAAAATAACTAAATAAATGTGTCTGTTGAAGTTTTGTGATGACCCAATAAAGGTGGCATGCTGAATTGTTTCTTTTTGTTAATAAACTTGGTTTCTGGACAATAAGTCCAGCTAAGAAGCTAGCATTAGCCTTACTGGACCAAAACCTGAGCCATCATCCTGCCTCTTCCCAGCTGCCCTAACCCCACTCTCCTCCAGTGTAACCCAAACTGAGATTATGCAATGAAAAAGGAAATTCACATTAGAAATATCACACAGCAGTAAATAAAAAAAACTCCTTGATGATCCAATCCGTTTCCGATTTTAACGATGAACTCAGATCCTAAAAATGAGCCCTTGAAACTTCTGCCACCCTGAAATTTCAGAAACGTTTAATCGCCCCAATAAAGTTTAAAAATAAACAGTGTAGTTGGAATATTGATCCAGATTGTAACAGATTTAAATGTGG
This sequence comes from Alfaro cultratus, assembly GCA_903066825.1. Lineage (NCBI taxonomy): Eukaryota > Metazoa > Chordata > Actinopteri > Cyprinodontiformes > Poeciliidae > Alfaro > Alfaro cultratus. The sequence continues at coordinate 22,785 of CAEFZX010016958.1, forward strand.
ATGAGGCGCTCCCAGGAGACGTGACATCAGAGCTGTAACATAACCACCAACCACTAGCGGCTAGCAGTTAGCGCCGTAACAAACCTCTCCATCAGCAGCAGCTGTAGAAACAGCAGGAGTGAAAGATCAGAGAAAGTCTCCAGGAAGCTCTGCCTCCCGCTCCCAGTGAGGTGAATGTGACCTTTCTTCAGAGTGCAGTAAAATCAGACAGAGTGAGAGGTCCTTCACGCAACAGCTTTGTTACAGAGGAGTTGGAGTATGGAGGCCCAGGAGGAGCGACAGAGAGCAGGCAGTCCTGGTGAACTACAGTACCGTAACGGGTCCAGTTAGCGCAGCCGCAGCATCAATCCTCCTTGGCGGGCGGCGGCCCGCAGCTCCGCCGGTACAGCCGGTAGCCCTTCCTCACCAGCAGCACAAACCAGTAGAGCTGCGGCGCCAGGATGCAGCAGTTACCCAGGTTGGTGGCGAGCGGCAGGTGGAAGGGAACGGCGTGCAGCGGGATGCCGTAGTGACGGCCGTACATCCAGTACATGAAGGGGAAGAGGGCGATGCGGCACATGAAGAAGGTCAGCAGCACCATGCCGCCGTTGGCCTTATGCAGCCAGCAGTCCTGGAGGCTCAGCTGGAAGGGCGAAGGAGGCAGAGGAGGAAGAGGAAGCCGTTAAAATTCAACTTGATCATAAAATATATGGATGAAAACTGAAAACTACCACTTCATTTTGGGTCCTTAAACACAACACAAAGCTTGATTTTGAATGGTTAGGTTCAAACAGGAAGTGATGCCGCATCATTATCTAATTCCAGATGTTTCCAAACTGCCTAGGAACCCAGTCTATACAAGCTTACTAATAGAAAGTTTAGTGGAAGGATAAAATGTGGTAGAAAGAGGTACAGAGGAGTTTCACTGTTAATGTAACTTATTAGAAAACAGAAACTTTTAGATAAATTCAGATTAATTTTGCTTTAATTCATGTTGGACTCGTTGCATCAGAACCCTCCACTCGTTAACAGAAGCTTCGTTCTGAAGAAGCTTTTTTTTTAATCATGCAGATGACCCGGGTCGGGTCGGTTTTGGTTGCTCTGTTGTTCTGAGAGTTTCCATCCATCAGAGCTGCAGAAGGAAATCTGGATAATGAGCACCAACATTTGGGGAATGTCGGTGCATTTTAATGAGCCGACCTGGTCAGAGGTTCTATTAGTCAGAACCGGGCCAGGTAGGGTCGGGACCGCTGGATGTAACGACGCTGTTAAAGGAAACTCGGCTGACATCATCAAACCCCGAGGTCCGAATTAAAGATGAATCATTGAGTTTTCATTGTTTATGAGAAATATTCATTTCACCCTCTGATGTCCAGATTTAAAGAAACAGATTCTGATCAGGAAAGACAGAAAAAAGAGGAAGGAGGGAAGGATAGAAATAAAGAGAAAGAAAGAACAAAAAGAAAATCAAAAGAAAAACAAAAATCAAAACAGAAAAAAGAGAAATCAAAAAAGTGAAATACATCAAGAAATAAATAAAATAAAGAAAAAGGAAATTCAGAAAACGAAATTAAGAAAATCAGAAAAGAAATCAAAACACAAATCAAGAATGAGAAAATCAAGAGAAATAACATCAAGAAAAAAATTAAGAAAAAGAAGTCAAGACAAAAAAACAAATAAAAAAAAAGGAAGAAGACAGATCCCTGTGTATCTCAGCGTACTAATAGAAAGTTTAGCAGAAGGAAAAACATCTTAGAGGAAGGTTGGATTGGGTTTAAGTCTCTGAATTTTCTCATGTTTCTTCTAGTTAAACCTCCAGACCTGCAGGAACCCAATGAGCTTCATGGTTCTGACGAAAGGAGAGAACTTCCTGCCGGTCATCTGACCAGAACCAAACGACCCTGTAAACACGTCTGCTTGGTTCTGATGGTTCTGATCCTACTGGAGCAGCAGCACCGCAGTTCCTCCTGCCGACACTAGAAGTCAGCAGAGATCTGAAGGATTCACTGGGTTTACAGAGATCAGAACCTCTCAGTGGACCGAGTTCTGATGTCTGTTGTGCTGCTGAAATATAGCTGGAACCAGAAGTTTACATACACCTTTCCAGGCCAAAATCCTCTTCAAATACATGAAGAGACATTTAATTTAATGTCAAAAATAAACAACATAATCGAGTTTTCTGTTAAAAGTTCTGCATAAATATTCAGATTCCCAGGAAGGCTGAAGCTTTCGTTGGTCTCTTGTTTCTCTGAACAAACAGAACCTTTGACTGGACCGCCGCTGCACGTTCTGATTAAAAATAAAACTTATGTTTGTTTTTCTGGTTCAGTTACAGCAGCTGAAATAAATCATATTCAGAGGTGAATAATTCGTCCCTCAGCAGTAATCACAGCTCCTCATGAGGCCCTGAGGGGAAACGATCGGCCAGCCTCAGCAGAAGACCAGAGCTGAAGAGCTTGCATCACTTCCTGTCGGAGGGGCAAACCAGGAAGTCAGCAGCTCCAAAATAAAACACATCAAATGTTTGACAATCTGTAAATAATGAGGTCTAATTTTTATTTTGAGTCTGAAAAATATCTGAAGCATCAATCAGTGTAAACTCTCTTTAAGTTTCCAACTGCTCCAACATTATTATTATACATTTTAAAATCCCAGATTAGTCCTTTTTACCTTTACTCACATTAATAAACAAACATAACCAATAACTCATGTATTGACTAATAAAAAAAACAAAAATAAAAAAAAACCACAAATCAGTTCTGTTCATCTGAAGAAAACAAACCTTTTTAAAAGAATACTAACCCGCCTCTGAACCTTTTTACATTTCCACCAGAAGCTGGCTGTACTCCCAGTAAACAGGAGTAACAATAGACTTTAAAATACTGTTGTTAGTTTACAAATCACTGAACGGTTTAGCACCACAATACATTAAAGATCTGCTGTAGTTGTATCAACCTTCCAGATCCCTCAGGTTCTGGTTCTGGTTCTGCTTTGCATCCCCAGAACCAGAACCAAACGAGGAGAAGCAGCTTTCAGCATCTATGCACCACAAATATGGAACAAACTTCCAGAAAACTGTAAAACAGCTGAAACACTGACTTCCTTTAAATCTACTAAAAACTCACCTGTTTAGAGTTATATTTGAAACGTAATCAATTACAAATTTAATGATGGAACTTGACTTAATCTCATGTTTTAATTGTTGATTCTATGTTGCACGACTTTGTGTTTTTGTGTTTGTTATGATGTAAAGCACTTTGAAATGCCTTGCCGCTGAAATGTGCTACACAAATAAAATTTTATTTGATTTTAGCGTTAGCATGCGTCTCACCTGGATGAGGATCTTCCCCAGGGAGACGAAGGGCGTGCTGAGCTCCGTCAGGAACAAGCATCCGATGAAGAAATCCCCCTGGTCCTTCCTGAAGAACTGAGACAAACAGAGACAGTAAAACCGTTTCCCAGCTAACTTTACCGATAATCACCATCTGATCTACCTTTTTTTTTTTTTTTTAAATGGAGGAACAGTTAAAGCTACTTCAGGTTTCTTTAGCTGAGATTTTAGTGAAATGCTGCCATTTGGGTTTAGTTTCTAGTTCCTTGTGGAAATAAGTAGAAAAACAACAAACATTCACTTCATTTCAGTCAGATACAAACATCATGGGAGAACAGGAAGTTTACGTGTTTAAATTAAATTACTGGAGAACAGTTTTAAGAGTTATATTCAACTAATCTGAAAAGGATTTGTCCAAATGAAAAACTAAATCCTGGATCTATTCATCATAGCACAGCAGTCCGACAAACAAGCTATTTTTGTTAGTGATTAAGAAAAAAAAAATGAGCGTTCACAAAACAGGATGAAGCGTGATGTGGTGGGTCTGCCAGGCCAATCGGTGGAGCTATAACCGCTAGAGAAAGACACACACACACACACACACACAAAAAAAACCCACCAAACACAGAGAAACACGGACCGGTAGACGGACCACTGTTCTGAGAGGAATGAAGGGGAGTTTCCATCCAGACCATCAGAGTTGCAGGGAAAAAATCTGCAAACCGGTAAACTGTTGAAGAACGAACCGGTAGACGGATTGGCTGAAGCACCGTTTGGGGAACCAGATGATTTAATACCAGAAGAAAATGTCCTGCTGTTGGTGAGGGAGTTACAGCTTGAGGATCTTTGGACCTTCTTACAGAACAATGAACCCAAGCTACGCTCCAGGCCCACCAGGACTTTGTTTGAGGAGAAGTAAAAGTGGAATGACATCTTCTGACACTGAAGATGTCATTGAAAGTGACATTCTGTGTTTATGTTGTGTTGAGAAATTTAAACAGTTCTTGTTGGATCCGCAGTTTGTAGCTTTAACCAATAAACCCAACTTGCGGTGGCGTTAGTCCTGTTAGCAGCAACTGAACCAGTTCAATCGGGTTGACGTTCAGAGACAAATCCCTCTGCAGTCAGAACATCAAGTCCCGACTCCTTAGTTTTCCTCCTACAGGCAAATAAAAGCTGTAGCTGAAACAGAACAACTAAAACTAGGGTTTCCTCAGGGTTTTATTCTAAAAAGGGAAAATTTCTAAATATTTTTTGCAGTTTTTAATATTCTAGAGACCAGAACCTTAAAACTTCCTCAATGGTAGTCAACTCATTATTTGTAGGATGGGGGTCACAACCATGAGGGCTGTGGGTGATTAAACATCTCACTTTCTCAGTTTTGCTATTGAACCGAACGTAAAGGCATTATAGCGTTATTTTTGTTCCACCAACCGAAGCGTGCAGTGAGACCCATCTGAGCGCATTACAATATGAACAAACGATGACTTGAGTTGTGAGGTTCAAACCTCCCGTGACGTTGCTAAATGTGTGTTCTGGCACGTGATCAACTCTGATGAACCGTAGTCACAGACAGATTTTTTCCAACCAATCAGGATATAAATACTGTCCCCAGAATCAGAACCAGCTTTATTCACCACGTTTCTGCACAAAGAATTAAACTTCAGTTCCACTTTGCTGTCAATAAAAATATTAAAAATATGAATGTAAAAAAAAAAAAAAAAAAAAAAAAAAAAAAAGTGTCACACCCCCTTGAATCTTTCACTTTTATTGCCTTTTATTGTGAATTAATCCGTTTGATTTTTATAAGTGTTTTTAGACTGAGTCTCAGGTATTTGTGCATGGCAGTTTTATATCGTTTATCATTTATCATAGTAAACTCACAAGAATTTTGATTCACCATTGTTACAATAAATTCCAGTTAATGATGTTTAAAATGCCCCAAAACTGTCTATATTGTTTCAACTGTTAGTTTAAGTATTTTCACCACCATTTATTTAATAAAAGAATCAATAAATACCAATAAATGTAAACATATGATTAAATACTGTGTGAAGTTTTAGTAATATAAATCACACTTCTTTATGCGACTGGTTTTCTGTAAGTGTTTTATAAATACTGGGATTATTTTCAAGAACAGTATTTGTGTTTGTGGGGGTATAATCGGTGTGGCAACAAGGCCTGTCACAATAACACATTTTGCTGGACGATAAGTCGTTCCGTTATTGCCATAAACAGTAATATTGTTGTTTTGAGACCATTTCCTGGCTATATAATAATAGTATAATACGTACTCAGAGATCAATAAAATTTACATTCTAATGACACACAGTGACGTCTGTACTACTACCTAAGAAAAGACATAACAATAATAATAATAATCAGGTTTTATTCAATGTTGTATTTGTTTTGAATTTCCCTGAAACGACAACACATCCGCAGCGGAGCCAGCTGCAGGCAGGTGGGATAGCGTGGCGTCCCGGTTATAAGTAATGAATGAAGCTTTCAAATATTGAGCAGCGGTGACTGACGCCGCCCCCAGAACAGGTGAGTCAGACCAGGTGGATAAAGAGCCTGAAAACAAAAGACAAGCCTGCCTGCAGCTGGGCTGGATCAATAAACCATGAGCCTACAGGCCAGGCTTCACCACCTGTCACCAGAGGACCAACCACCAGAGGCTCCTACTGATCCGCCTGGCGACTGGTGAGGCAGAACTGAGAAATATATCACAGTAAGTAGACATACAATAAATCTGTGACATCCATCAGATTACAGAACCATGTGGAAGGTTCTGGAAGTCCAGAGAACCTCAGTAGAATCAAGATCCACACACTGAGCCAGCAGAATCTCTCTTATCTCATCAACGACACATCCAGCATAAAATCTGAAGCCCTGCAAGCCTCACTGATCTAGTTCAGGTCAAAGGTCATGATTCAATAAGAAAGAGACAAAAAAGGAAGAGTTTGAAGGCCGGAACCTCTGCTGACCCAAAAGAACACAGAGGCCTGTCTAAACCTGTCGCAATAAATTAGTTAATCAATTAATTGCATAGTATGTTAAGATGAACATGATCATTTTAATTCTAATGATTGAAATTTTTTAAATCATAATCCATTTTATGTCTGGTTTTAGTGATGTTTGCTATATTTGGTTTTTACACCGTGTTCCAAATTATTATGCAAGTGATATTTCCTCAGATTTTCTTAAATGGTTAATGCAAATGATGGTCAGTATAATTTTCAAGTTATGAACTATTACAGAATAAATCAGATTTTACTGAAAAAAGCTCCCCATGAGAACAGTATTTTATTCAAAAATAAAAAACTCAAAATGCACTGTTCCAAATTATTATGCACAGCAGATTTTCTAAACATTTTATGAATTATAAAGAACTGCAAACGGTCATTCTTTGAATGTGCAGCATGCAGAGGTCACATTTACTAAATTCAAAAGCTCTTTCAATCAAAAACATCTTAACAGACAGAGTTACATGTTAACAAAGGAGCCCTTCTTTGATATCACCTGCACAATTCTTGCATCCATTGAACCTGTGAATTTGTGGAAAGTTTCTGCTTGAATTTCTTTGCAGGATGTCAGAAAACCTTCCCAGAGCTGCTGTTTGATATGAACTGTATTCCACCCTCAGATCTTCTGCTTGAAGAAACTCCAGAGGTCCTCAATAGGGTTGAGGTCAGAGGTTGATGGTGACCACACCATGAGTTTCTCTGCTTTTATGCCCATAGCAGCCAATGACACAGTGGTTTTCCTTGCAGCATCAGATGGTGCATTGTCATGCATGAAGGTGATTTTGCTA
>CAEFZX010016961.1:0-20179 GCA_903066825.1 Alfaro cultratus
GGTCGGAACCGGTTGGAACCAACTGGAGCCTGTTGGAACTAGTTGGAACTGGTTGGAACCAACTGGAGCCTGTTGGAACTGGTTGGAACCAACTGGAGGCTGTTGGAACTGGTCGGAACCGGTTGGAACCAACTGGAGCCTGTTGGAACTAGTTGGAACCGGTTGGAACCAACTGGAGCCTGTTGGAGCTGGTCGGAACCGGTTGGAACCAACTGGAGCCTGTTGGAGCTGGCCGGAACCTGTTAGAACCAACTGGAGCCTGTTGGAACTGGTCGGAACCGGTTGGAACCAACTGGAGCCTGTTGGAACTAGTTGGAACTGGTTGGAACCAACTGGAGCCTGTTGGAACTGGTTGGAACCAACTGGAGGCTGTTGGAACTGGTCGGAACCAGTTGGAATCAACTGGAGCTTGTTGAAATTTGTCGGAACCGGTTGGAACCGGCGCTCCAGACACAGCCCAGCATCCAGAACCAGAACTGCTCGGTGTTTCCGTGAACTTCTGTACTAACTGTCGGCCCGTTGGGTCTTTGCTGTTCCTTAGATAGATGTGGTCACCGCCGCCTCGCCCCTCCCCCACTGTGTTCTGTGTTTCCGTGTTCCTCTGGACATGCATGATGAATCCGTGTGTTTGTGTGTTAGCAGCATGGTCTACCCTGATGGAGACGTTTAATTTTTTTTATTTTTCTAAGTCAGTCTCCTAAATTTGCACAGAAGCACTGTTTCCTCCGTTCGTCTCATCCCCCGGTTTGTTTCTGCTGTGAAATCTCTGTGTCCGTGTTCGTGTCCCCCCTCCCCCACCCATTGCTCCTGCCAGGTCTTGCTCTCCAACGTGTCTCTGTGTGAATTCGTTTTATGTGATAATTAAAAAAAGATTTGTCTCTGCCTGAATCTTTGTAGGGAAACTGTACAACAGTGAATTAGGGCCGTTGTTGATAGGAAAAAAAAAGTACATTTAAAAAAATTCAGCAATTTCAGAAAAAGCTCAGAAATGTTGAGATAAACCTTAGAAATATTTGTAGAAAAAAATTGAAAATTTCTGAGTTTAAAAATTTTAACACATTTGAGTTTTGGAAATTTTATAAGTTTGAAAACTCTTTAGTTTGGTTGAAAAAAACATTTCAAACGCAGAAAAAATAGTTGAGTTTGAAAAGTCAGGCTTTTAGAAGAAAAAACTTGTCTGCAAAATTTGGTAAAAAAAACTGGAAATTTTGAGGTTAATCTCAAAATTTCTAGAAAAAAGCGTGGAAATTTCTGAGTTTGAAAAGTCAAAAATTTGGTAGGAAAAATTCTGAAATTTTGAGAATAATCTCAATAATCATTTAGACTTTTCAAACTCTTGTATTTTCTAGAAAATATCTGAGATTAATCTGACAATTTCCAATTTTTGGGGTGAAAATTCACTCCTTTTTTTTTCTATTTGCAATGGCCCTAATACGCCATCTTAAAATTATGACTGAGTTATTATGATATAATGTGATAGACATATACATTTAGTCAATATTCTAATAAATTAACTGAAGTTTTTTGTATGAAATGCAACAGAAAAAAATGTAAGAAAAAAATCTTGTTTTTGAAAACTTGGCATGAGATGTAACGTGTTACTGAAAGAAAATGAAGGTCTTTCATCAAGTGAACTTGACCTTAGTTAAATATAGTTTATTTATTTTCAATGTGTGACGAGTCTGAGTCGTTATTTATGCATTAAATAATAATAATATGAAGTACGGATTCTCACATAATTCCCAATAAACAGAAATAAATAAATGGTTTGATAAAGTGATTGATGTACAAAATATTGCATCCAGAACTTTCCCAACTTATTTGGTCATACTGTAAAGTAAGTTAATATTAATCATTTTAAACAGTATTTATGTAATTTATCCATTTCATTTCTAATTTTATTGTTAGTTTCCTTTTTTATTCCATTATTTTTTTCATACGGTGTATTTATGTAAGGACTTTTTTTACTTGTGGCTTTTTTTTTTCTTCTATATTTTGAATTCATTTTCCATTTTTTTATGTCCTGTCACATTTTTCAATCATACATTAAACTGTTTCTTCCAAGCCATTTATTTATTTCTATGTTTATTGCCAATTAGGTCAGTTTTCTGAAAAAGTATTTGCTCTTTTTCAGATTTCTTCTACTATCGCCAGACTTGACCTGAGCTTCAAACTAATTTTGATATTAAAAATGGTTTTATTAAAGTCAGAAATTGTGGTTTAATAAATTATAAAGGATATTCATAAAACTAGGTATTATTTGCACTTGTCAAAGTTCAGGTATTACATTTGAGCTTTTGTGATGCTAATCAGCTGCTCCCAGTTGTAAAAACAGCACCTTGTTTCCACAGTTACTCAACATAAGAACTCTCTGAAAGTAAGAGCTGCACAGCACCCAGAACCAGAGGGAATAATTGTCCAAACAGGTGAAAAAATTAACAAAAACAAATGAGAACTAACAAAGCTGCTCTATTGTGTTGCTGTATAGAACGATAGTCTGTGTGAACGTTTTTTGTTTTTACTACTTTTCTGTTATCAGACATGTTTAACTCGCTTTAACAGTTCTCTTTAAATCTGGAAGATTTATCTTAAAGTATTAATGTGATTTTAATAGGCTATTCAACCGTTTTTAAATTGTGTATGGGTAATTTCCCTCTGTCCAGCATTCACGTTCACATTTTAGTCCGGTAGGGGGCGGTAAAACACCAGCTGGTATGCTAAACGCCAACATTTCAAGACAAGAAGAAGAACCTGCTATCCGTTGGAGGTGAAGTCGTTGCGGAAAGACATGCGGGAGTTAGATTAACGTGCGTGTTAGTGGCGGTTAAATAACTTTATCCTGTAAAATTTTTATTCCTGTCGCTTCGCTACGACCACAGGCTTCCGATAGAGACTGCCACAGTTGGATTTTCTCGAAGCGGAGTTACGAAAATCAACAGAGGAAGGTAAGGCCGGCTAACGCGTGCTGCCGCCCGCCATTGTTTATGAGCCGGGCCTAGACTATTTCCTGGATTTAACCGTTTATTAATAATCCCGGAACTCACGTATTTAAACACTTCTTTAATGTTCAGTCGTGTTTTCATTTAAAGTTGTATAAAGTTGTTTAAACAGACCTGATTCAATTAGGCATAAAAATTGAAATTGAGACACTAGCACAAATTTACAATTTACATTCCGCTCCTCACTTTCTTTTGTATCAGTATTCGAGTATATAAATCTGTTTAGAATGGTGTAAGAGATTGTTTTTCGAAAACTGTGGACATCTTTTTAAGTCAGGTTTAATGCAGCCATCATGGCGCCAGACACGGGGGGCTGGTTTCTGTCACTACATGAAGAATCCGCGCAACACAAACGGTCGTAAGGTGAATAGTTTGCGGTTGGTTAACGGAATTCCGTTAGCGTTTTAGCTGCAGGCGAAATCCCGTTACCATGGAGACGGTCTGTTTACCTCCCGCGCGCTCCTCGACGGGAGAAAAATGCAGAGGCCCAAAAAAACGGAGAAAAACGCTAAAGAAAATGTGGTCAAAACACTGAAAACGCAAAAATCTCAGACGTTAAGAAACAACCAGGATATTCTCAGTTGAAAAATCATAATTTTTTTGAGGAATCTTATTTTTTTCTTTTACAGTTTTCATGATTATCGGGATAAATTTACGATAGTAAATATTGTAAAGATAGTAAGATATTTTCTGAAATTATAAAGTAAAAAAAAAATTGCAACAAAAAAGTCCTGTAAGGTTGAGGTGTCAAATTTAGAAAATGCACATAATGTCAGCCCAAATTCTTCTTTAAAATGGTAAATATATGCCTTTAAACGTGGAAAAATATTTATGTATATATATTTATTGCATAATTTTACAATGTGTTAACAGTGAATATCACCCACAAAAGATTCTAGGAAATATGTAATATTTTTTGGCAGAAATGTACTTTGTGGCCGATGTTTTATTTTTTATCTACAATGCTCCCAGTACTCTCTAAATGCATCACATTTTTGAACCTTTATTTTTAAAGGCATGAGTTTCTTTTATTTTTCTTCCATTTTCTTTTAAACTCCATTAAACATTCAAAACGATACATTCCATTTCTTTCTATACATAATTTATTTAAACTTGACTTAATTAAAATATGCTAAGTCAATTTAATTAAAGTGATTAGGCACCCCCTCCAATGGCTAGAATATAAACGTTAATGCAGCAAAGAAATTAACATAAAATATAAGAGACTGTAAGAAAGAATATTTCATCATATTCTCATTTTTCATTTTGTACCATTTAAACGTTGTTTAGTCAAAAGAAGAGTGGACATATTACATCATTTACATAAGAAAGAACCAGAACCGTCTTGTTTTTCCAGTTGGACTTAGCTGTGTTTCTGTGTGTCATTATGTTTTCATGTTTACTTCGTCCCAGCTGCTAAGGAGCGATGTCGTACCACTCGTCGTCCCGGAGCTCGTCCCGGGCCACCGACTGTAAAGTTTATGTCGGTGACCTTGGTAACGGCGCCGCCAAAGGGGAGCTGGAGCGGGCCTTCAGTTACTACGGGCCCCTGAGGACCGTGTGGGTCGCCAGGAACCCGCCCGGCTTCGCCTTCGTGGAGTTTGAGGATCCCCGAGACGCAGAGGACGCGGTCAAAGGCATGGACGGGAAGTAGGTCTCGTCCTATATTAAACGGGTTTTTAAGTAGAACAGGCTAGGATTTCTGCTCCTGAACTCACGGCGGCCCTTCATTCCCAGGATCCTTTGTGGCTCCCGTGTTCGCGTGGAGATGTCCACCGGCCTGTCCAGGAAGGGCCGCGGGCGCCCCAGCCGCCGCCAGTTTGACCCCAACGACCGCTGCTACCAGTGCGGGGACCGGGGCCACTACGCCTACGACTGCTACCGCTACAGCAAGAGAGGCCGGCGCAGCAGCAGGTGGGGGCAGGGCCATGCTAGCCTCTTAGCGCCTGTCAGCTCGTTAGAGTAGCGCTGACCTGGCCGCCTTTCTGTTCCAGGTCCCGGTCCAGATCCCGGTCCCGCTCACGGTCTAGGTCCCGTGGACGGCGCTACCGCTCTCACTCCCGCAGCCGTAGCCGCAGCTACAGCCGGTAGGTCGCCGTGGAAATGGGCACGCCATAGGAATGCTAACCAAAACAAAATCTGCACAGTTTGGCAATTCTGACCGATCGTTGGGTGTTTAAACTAGCTAATGAACCGCTGCTATTCTGGCGATCAATTATCAATAATCACAAAATCAACATCAAACATGGAAACAACCTTTGTAATTTCTGAAAGGTAAAAACAAACAACAAAAACTAATTTCCTTGTTTGTTCGTGGAACGTGGCAATATTCATAACAAACATCAAATAAGAGACGGCTCTGTGAAGCTGAATCACGCCGGTCCGACCGGTGCTAACCGTTTCTTCCGTCTGTTTACCAGGAGCCGCCGCAGATCGCCGTCATACTCCAGACGTAGAAGCAGGTGAGACCGCAGCGGCCTGACTGCAGACACGCTACGACCCGCTGCGACCCAGCCGGTTCTGTCTGCAACCAGGAAGTTCTCGCTGCTCTAATGAAAACATTCTCTGCTTCTGCATCATCAGGTCTGGCTCCCCGGCCCGGTCCAAGTCCAGGACTCCAGTGAGAAGGTATGCAGTGGACGGGACTGGGGTCAGGCAGCAACACTGAACAGCAACATCGTTGCTGTTCAGTGTTGCGGTTCTCCTCACGCCGACTGAAAATGTTTTGAGTTTTTACTATGAATCATTTGAATTGCACCTCATTTTGTTTGGTTTTTGATTTTATTTCCTTCTGAAAACTTATTTCCGCTCTGGTTTTCAGTAAAAACACTTTCATTGCAGCTTGTTTTAAGGTGACCTTGTGGTTTAGTTAATATGCTGGGAATGTGAGACTACTCAACCCTGGTTTTTTTTTTTTTTTTTTTTTTTGTGTGTTTACAGTAACGCCTTTATGCTGATAAAATCTTAATTTCTTTCTTGTGGAAAATGACTTCAAAACTGTTTCCAGTTCTCGCATAAAGCTCATATACGATTGGTTCGAGCTAGAACTCTGATCCTCTACTGCATGGGTTAAACTCGAGGCCCAGGGGCCAAATCCGGCCCGCCAGAAGTTTTTACTGGACCTTCTAGACTCTGGAGCTTACAGTTGTGTTTTTAAATATTATTTTATCAGTCAAATCAGTTGTTTTGTTTGTTACAAAAAAGTGAGAATATATTTATCGACTGCAGTGGCAGCTATTTCTTAATATTTTGACGGTTTGTTAATCAGTAGTTTTATTTTTCTGCCACTACCGGCCCTTTAAGACATTGTTGACCTCGATGTGGCCCAAAGTGAAAAAGTTTGCTTCTTCTAACAGACTGGGCGAGGCGTTTCCAGTGGCTTTGAGTTGGAAATCCGTACTGGTTTTCCTCCAGCACTGAACTGGTTTGATTCAGTAAAACTGATCCAGTCCTGGGAATGTTCCCCGGATTCAGAGCTTCAGGATGAGTCCGGCGTGATAAATGTGATTTCTTCATGTTTAGTTTTTGTTACTGTCTCCCAGCCGCTCCAGGTCCCGCTCTCGGTCCGGCTCTGCCCCCAGGGGGCGCTCTGCATCTCGCTCCCGCTCTCGATCTCCGTCGGCCAACCACAAGCGGGCCAGGTAAATCCACAGTGTGTGTGTGTGTTTGTGTGTGTGGCAGCACAGGGCAGTGGGAGGGGTAATATGTGTGTAGAGGGCAGGTGTTCAGGTCAGAGTCAGCCATCTTAGCCAGGGCGCCGACGGCCAGACGGAGGATCCGAAGACTCCACAGCTTCCTCGCCGCTGGTTCAGGGAAAGTTCAGCGGAAGGAAGACCTCAGCTCTTGTGCTCTCTGTTCCGGATCGTCTCTGATCGGGAACAGGGAGCACAGGAAGACAATGAGCCGCCACAACGCCGGCTCTCCTGGAGCCGCTCTTAGCTAACGCAGCCAGACATTAGCAGAAGCTAGCAGACAGAAGGTACTTAGCTGAGTTTGGCTAGCCAAGGGCAGCTTTGCTAGGTGAGATCAGCTAAATGAGCACCAGTGGTGTGAGTTGGGGTGAACATCTTTGCAGAACGTTTTGTTTATTTTTCATATTTTCTTTAAAGCGTGTGGTGGGAGCTGAGCACTGCACAGACACCGCCGCTGATCCCAGGCCCAGGGTCTGCCAGCTGGCGGTGTGCACAGCCTGCGGGAGGGTGACTTAAGCGCTGACCTGAGATCAGCCTCCGCCGGCGTCTGACGTTAGACAGCGAGACAGAGGTCGACCTACCGACCGACCCCTCGCCCCTAGAGCCAGCCGGCCAGCCTTCAGAGCCGGGCTTTAAAAACCCGTTCCCCACCTACCAGAACCCCCCTACCTACCAGAGTTCTTCGCCTCGGTCTTAGCTTCTGAGCGTGAGACACAGAGCTGACGAGAGATCAGACTTCAAGAGCGTCTCCGAGTTGTAGTCGTCCGTCCTTCAGTCCTTTGATCCTTCGCTTCTCTATACTTGTTGTTTCTGCCGCTGTCTCCAAAGGTAACCAACCCCCCACCCCCTGACTAAGCTCATGTTGATGGTGACAGAACATATTGAGTCGTTAAAAAGCGAGCATGTTGGCTGGATGTGGGAGTGAGTGAGTGGACGTGTGAATGTGTGTCAGGCTGACAGGCAGGAAGGAGGGCGTTAGCCACCCGCCGCCACAGCTTCTCATTCTGACATGAAATCTGTTAGCGCAGCTTAAAGGCGCCACACGGTCGACCCAACTGCCCAGATCAGCTCTCTGACACTTCGTTTACATTTTCAATGTGTCGATGTTCTGAAAATGTCGGAAAAAAAGAAAAATTCCACAGTAAAGCTGCAGGATGTAACTTTTATCAAATGTTTTTTACATATTTGTTTAAGCTCTCACCATGTTGTGACAGTTTAATATGACACGGATAATCTGTGAAAACATCGGTCTCCTACCTGAGCTAACAGTGCTGCCTGAAGAAATGCACCAAAAACAAAAAAATCAGTGCCAGGAGAAGAGGCTTAGCGCTGTCAGTCAACTCATGTACTCGCTGCTAAATGTGCTAATGGCAAAGAAAAAAACAGGAAAACCATTTATCTGCCGTCATTAGTGACTATGTTGTGAAAGCTTTAGCATTCACAATGGCTATGCTAGCTGCAGTGATGAAGGGAGCAATGGAGTGCCACACACAGGATGATAGACAGCGCTAAGACCCGCCTCCTGGCTTTAACTGGTTGTCTAGTTAGTACTGGGAGGAGGCAGAGGAGTTTTTTTCTCTCTTTTTTCCAGATTATTTGACAAACCAAACTGTCATGACATGGTGGCTGTCTTATAAATAAATGATTTGCCGTCATTTGGCCGGTCACAATAACAAATATTTCTGGACGATAAATTGTTCCAGAAGTTATTGCGATAAACAATAATTTTGTTGCTTTGAGACCATTTTAAAATGATAAAATTATAATTGCCAGGTCATAAATGTAAGTAAGAATTTGTTCTTAACTCACCTGGTTTTATAAAAAACATAAGACATTGACAAAGATCAATAAACTTTAAATTCTAAAGAGCATTCGACACTGGAACTGGAAGACATTTTAAATATCTAAAAGTCTTTGTAAAGAATATTGTCCTTCAGAATAAAGGCTTGTTGGGACCAAAACACCAAACTGAAAACTTTTACCGTCTAGTTTTTGGTAGAAAGAGAAACAATAAATCATTCAAAAGGAAATTATCAAGCTCATTTTAATTTGTAATGCGATTATTTGACTTATTGATTATTGTGACAGGCTTACTTGTTAATTGTAAATCGCATAAAAACCCTGAAGCGTCGCTGCGAGGGTGAAATAGCGTAATCCCGCCTGGACAGTTGGCTCGGCCGCGCCAGCCCTTTAAACTGACTTTAGTCCTGGTAGTTTTTGCAGTGCAGAGAAGCCGTAGGTGTGTCTCCCCGTCTGCTGCTGCCGCAGGTTGACCCCGGTCCGTTTGTGTTTCAGTCGCTCCCGCTCAGCGAGTCCGGCCCGGAGCCCCACGCCTGCAGATGACTGAGCGACCAAGACTCACAGCATCAGCAGCTGTTTTCCTTTGGTTCTGGTATTGGTCCGTGTCGTCTCTCTCATTATTTCCAGTTCTATTTTGTTTGTTTTTTTACCGCCAGGACTGCCATCACCACAGCTCCACATGCCCCAGGTTGTATAAATAGGAGTACTTTTAACTGTTGCTGCTGTGTAAGCAATCTGTATTTTGAAAAGCGTAGCAGAGGCGATATGCGACACCTCGTTTGACTTTTAGTTGTAAAACTCAGATCTTCCAGCAGAAAATGGCAGGAATGGGCAGAGCAGATGAAATGAGTTGAAGTATTAAAACACCCTGAGTTTTTCTGCTGGTCTCCTCTTCACAGGGACACTTGTTGCTCTGCATGCCTTTAGATTTAAAGTCACGTTGTTTTCCTGCTTTCCCTTCATGAAGCTACCTGAATAATGTGATTCCCCCTGAGTTTGATACATTGCTCTGACCCGATTTTAAAACACAAGTGAGGCTCATGTTGGGGCAGCTGTTTGCTTTTCTTTCTGTTCTTGGCTTTAGAAGTGAAAGTGTGGCAATTTTATTTTGGAATAAACCTCTTCAAAACATCCTGCTGCTGCTCTGGTGTGTTTCTGTTGATATTCTGTCAGATTCAGACATTAACGTTGTGCTAATTAAATATTTTAAACCCATTCTTCTCAAACTGTTGCACAACATCTTTACTGAAATGCCAGGTAAATAAAAATGAGAACCAGAGGCCATGTTCAGGGTTTTATCTGTGACAATACATGATGAAGTGATTATTAAAATAAACTAATTTAGTAACTGATTAATCATTAAAAAAAAAACAATTTTCTAAAAGACAGAGCAGTAATTAAGCCAAAACAAAGCGGAGCTTTTCACGTTATAATTTTTACCTGGATCCTTTACTGCAAATGATCAGCTGTACACTACAGGAATGCTGTTGTAGTATTTTAGGCTATGAAATGTTTTATTAAAAAAAGGGAATTGAATTAGTTTAAATATGTTTCTAATATTGTATTAAATAAGTACTGTACTAGGGCCATTGTAGACGGGACAAAATTGCGAATTTCTGCCAAAAATACTCAGATTTTTAGATTAAAATTTTATACAAAAAAACTTAGAAAATTGAGTTTCAAAACTTAGAAATTACTCATCTCATGAGAAACAGCAGCACTGCTCAGTTTATCAGTTAACTGATGAAGATCTTTCTCTAAGTTGTTTTTCCAGTTAAAACCTTCAAAGTTTAATCTTAACCGGTAAGTTGCTTGAGATCTTACTGGGCAGATTATTAAAGTTTAATCATGTGGGGTTCCTCAAGGCTCCATTCTGGGGGACTTTTTATTAAAGACTATTACTGCATAGTCTTCACACAGTAACACAGCGGATGACACAACTTTTTATTTGTGTCACCAGATGACATTGATTTTATGCACACATTTTATGTTGAATTAATGACTAAGTTTCTCCAGTTTAATGCAGGAAAGACAGAAGTCATGGTGTGATTCAGGAAATGTGATCAACATTGGAGATAAGAGTAAAAACCTCAGTTTACTAGAAACATACAGTAGTTGTGGTTATGGACGCAGACAGGAATTTAAGCAGCCTTGAGTTGTCGCCAGAACAGGATTTTCACAGAAAAACCATTAGATGGTTGTATTTACAGTGAGTTGTATTATTATGATGTTTTTATTGTTCTTGGTAAAGGTAAAAGGTGAAGGTAATTTTATTTATATATCACATTTTCAGCAACGAGGCAATACAAAGTGGTAAAAATCAAGTCAATCAAGCAGCTGCAAGTCATCCAAAATGTGTTGTGTAGATTCCTTATCAAAACCAGGAAAAGCTGTCGGACCAGACTAAGTCACTGGTTTTCTGTTTGTATTTTAAAAAAATCTTTTAATTTAAATTGAGTTGAAACTGAATGCATCTTAAAGTAGCTTATTAGTTGCATTTACTTGAGTGACGTTGGGGGTTAAAAAATATATTTCTAGTTTTAATACATCACACTTTTTACTCTCACTGCTCTTACATGAGTACATTTTTGGACACTCTGAAGAAGCAGCCCAGGTACTATATCCTGCTCTGAGGTATGTATGCATTATTAGAAAGTTTCATATTTTGGAAAAGTGAATCTTATAACTGTTGTTGGTGTATAATTTTTCATTTTAGTTTTTAAAATACCAGAGTTTGCTCCTAGCTTTAGATGTTTGTCTTTCTGATAACAGTTTTATTTTTACTAGAATAAAATAAATTAAAAATATGCTGTAATGCTACTCTTAAATAAAATATTTGTCTACTCCACCCACTTCTGGAAATACCTCGTGCTATAAATAAACCCGTTTACAATCAGAATCAGCCATGTTTATGTGCTTAAACAAGGGATTGACTTCGTTTTCTCTTCCTACAAACAGCATACAAACATTAAATTTAAACAAAGTAAAATCAAGATATTTTCTTTCATGAGACTTAAAGTGAATATGAAAAGAAAGTTTGAAAGTGACAAAATGCTTCAATGACATTGTTTATTCAAGCTTTGGGGCCAACCAACTAAAAGCTTATGCCGTCTCTTCTCCTATTGGTTTAAATTAAAATCGACAGCCGCTTGAGCCTATCACGTTTCGTTGCGTCACTATATTGGGCGTGGCGACGCATGACTCGTTTTTCATGAATTTTCCGTCCATTTCAGTCGAACATTCTTTTTAACCGGGACAACATGGCTACTGCAGCGAGCCGTTACTACAGCGAAGACGGCAGGGCAACAAAACGACAGAAAACCGACGGAATGGCCACAGTGAGTCCGCTGCGACACTGCTTTTTACTTCCAGAAGTTTCGGACCAGACTCTGTTGGAGGGCTTTTTTCCGGTGCACGTTTAATTCAGTCATGTTCGCGTTTGAAAGCGGTCACGACGCGGCTTCGGGTCGGTGGAGCGCCTCGACGGGAAACCGTTGATTCTCCGAACTCCCCGTTTTAAAAGCTGCTAGCTTAGCTTTGTGTTTTCAAAATGGTGGGTTACAAAATACAGCATAGCTCCATATGTTTATTCCAATGCGTGTTCGTGCGGTTCGCTTTGAGCGGGACCCAGGGAGGGCGGTTTCCCCACCGGGCCTCATCAGAGCCCGGCTTTGTTCCAGTACCGGGGGACGTTAGCATGGTTCTGTTCGGCTAATTGGGCCTAACGCTGTTTAACGGAGCAGTTTCCCCAGCTGTAACTCAGATTAAACTGCAAATGGAGAGACAGTCTGGATAAATACTGCATACAGATCAACTGAAACGGCAGCGGTTGGTTCCCGTTTCCCCCAGCGGCCGCTGAAACGGAACCCGAGCTCCTCGGTTCCGCTAGACTGGACCGTTGGTCTGCAACATCCGGCTCCGGAGCAGCAAGTGGCTCTTACAAACGGTTTTTAAAAAATAATTACCTTTTGCGCAACTTTTTAATAATTTAATAGAAAAACAAAAAACAATTCTAATGACAAATTAAATGTAACTCATTATTTAAGGTCGTTCACTTGTTTTGTAGATGCTAATGGCTATAGGCAGGAATAATCTCCTGTAGCAGTCCGTGTTGCAGCGGTTATGTAGAGAATAAGTTTAAACCTCAGTTTAATGAAGAGAATAATAGATTTTATTTGTAAGAGATCTCAAATATCAACGAAGGTCTAGGGGGGGGGAAAAAACAAGCAATTACAATGGACAAAAATAATTAGAAAGTTTGAATAAATAGGAGATTAAAAGAAATATCTTAGAAAGTGTACCAAAAAATGAATGTCTTAAGATTCTCAGGGTTGTCCACTTCGCGCTTCGTTATCCTCCCTTAGGCAACAAGTCGGACCAGTAAACCAAACCGGTTGTGTGAGTTGCTGTTTTTCCTTCCCGCAGGGATACGAAGACCCACACAAGACCCTTCCTTCGGTGGTGGTCCACGTCCGGGGGCTGATGGACGGGGTCACGGAGGCCGACCTTGTAGAGGCGCTGCAGGAGTTCGGAGCCATTAGGTACAGAAGATTAAATCAAGGCAGTCTGGAGTGTTTCAGCTGCATGTGACGGGTTATGTTTCACCTCCTAACATATCAGAACGTTATGCTGATGGTTCAGTCACAACACGGTGACCGCACCGCCATATCTAGAACAGAAAAGCTGGAAAACCAAGTCCAGGCTGTGCCTCAGGAGCTTGTCAGCCGGTGTATTTCGATCACTTTAATGTTGACAGATTCTGCAGGCAGACAGGTGGCCCCTGTCTGGTTTGTTTGACCTCACAGCGCATGGTTGACTCAGTAGGTGTGTCTCTGCTGCAGCTAGCCAATCAGGATGCATGCTGGGAGAACGCCAAACATTTCTCCCTGGTTGGACGTCACCAAGATCTAAGGCTACTTCCACAGACCCGTATCCGACTTCTTCCACTGCAGTCTGAACGACCCGATTAAGATCTTGAATCAAAAAAAAATATTTGTGAAGCAGAATCTGATAGTTTTCAAAGCGTCTGCAGTCTAAGCGATCATGTCGCATTTTATTCGACTTGTATAGTCGTAATTCTTCACCAGAAGTTCCCAGACGCAAATTTTGGTAAACAAAACCTGTCGTAATAAACAATTAATCAATTAATCACATGATGAGATGAGCTTGATGGTTTTCATTGTTGTTGTTTTTTGAAGGACAAAGAGGAAAAAAGAAATGATAAATCACCCAAATTATTGGGTTTGTTTTAATTTATCATGCGAGTAATTAAGTTATTGCTTCTTGTCTTAGGCACAGTTTTTTTTTGTTTTTTTTTTATTTATTTATTTATTTATTTATTTTTTTTACAAAATTAAAGTTTGTTTATAAGAGGGAGAACTTGCATTATTTATGTTTTACTTCAAAATGATCTCAAAACAATATTATTGTTTATTGCAATAATTAGCGGGACAATTCATCGTCCAGCAAAATCGATTGACAGATCTGGTATCTGATGGCGTAAAAAGCTCAGATTACCCCAAAGTTTTGTTTTGTGGAACAAAATCTGAAGTTACTAAAGTTTTGTGCTTCATTCAGTTTAAATATCTGATTCACCATCTTACTAATTCCAGATTCTTTTCCTCTTTATTTCACATATTTTAACCGCATTTAAGTGAACTGTGCCAAGTTAGTGGAAAAATCTTGGCCAAACTTTGAATGAACTTTGTAGCGGGGCTACAGATTACCTAGAAGTGTCTTGTTATCCTCACATCAGTGTCGTGAAACGGCACGGGAAGGTAGTTCTTGTTACCATGATAATCTGATTTGGCTCTGGTTCATGCAGTAAGTTTCACCTGGCAGATGTTATTGTAACATCTTAACTATCCTTTAAAACACGATTTATTACGTTAAACGATCATCGGCAGGTAAACTACCGGCCTGGAGAGACGACGTTGTCACTGCAGCTGATGCAGACAGTCTGGTCCTGATTGGAGTTTAATCTCGTCTTCAATCAGTCGTCAACTGGAGTACACAGACTTTAAAAAAAAGATTATTGTTTTATAAAATGACAGTAATAAAGCCAAAACTGTACATAGAATGTGTACAATTTACATTCAACCCTTTGGCTGTAAATCTGGTCAACAGATTTAGCTTCACTTGGTTCAGATTCACTAAATAAATTTAATTATTTGCCATTTTATGCACTGAATAGTTTATAAAATGTGCTTGAATGGTTAAAGGAAAAATCTGCAGAATGTGCTGATTTGTTTTTTACCCCATTAATCGATTTCCAAAATAATCGTTACCTGTAGCTACATTATGCAAAAATCAATGATTCTAAATCTTAAAACTCCAACATCTGATAATCCAACATTTAGCTTTTACTGATGGGGAAACTATTTCCTGTTGATTCTCATTTTAAATCACGTTTTGTATCATAGAAACTGAATTTTCAGTGAACGCAAGAATGCTACTGTTTTATTAAATTAAAGTGATTAATTTTCATCTTTTTGATGTAGTTTTAATATTGTATAAAAGGTGTAGCTGTAAAATCTGCAGAATTTACCTATTTTTATCTGATTAAATGAGTAATCGTCAGAATGAATAATTAGTTGCAGCCCTTTAGAGTTGTTACACTTTTTATTTTGGTTTTTCAGTGGAACTGCACCTGATGCCTTCTTTCGTCTCTTTCTTTTTAAATATCCAAAATGAATAATGAAGTCTCTTTAAACAAAATTATTCTGCAAATAAGGTTTGAGACCAAAACACCAGACTGAGAACTTTTATCACCCAGTTTGTGGTAGAGATGATAAATCATGCAAATGTAAATTATTGAGCTTGTTTTAATTGATCATTCTTTTAATTGATTTATTGCAACAGGCCTGGCTGCTGCCAACAGATGTGATCATTGTTCCGGCGGCACATGCAGTTCTCTTCTGGCCTGTTGTTGATGCAGATGAACTGATTCTAGATCAGATTAACCTCAGCTGTCATTGTGTCCTGCACTGAGCTTTAAAGAAGTCCTGATCTACAATCAGAGCAGATGCTGCAGCTGGACAGCATCCTGTAAAGATGTTGTGATTACAGCCAGGCGTGTAACAATGATGCCAAACTGGTTGATTCATTTAGAGAGTTAAATCTCCACAGTTTGTTATGAATCAGTGCGTGTGAAGAGGTCAGAATAGGAAACGGCGTGTGTTTACGTTACAGCTATGTGGTCGTGATGCCAAACAAGCGGCAGGCTCTGGTGGAGTACGAGGACATGAACGGCTCGTCGACCGCCGTCACGTATGCCGCCGACAACCAGGTCTACATCGCCGGACACCCGGCCTTCATCAACTACTCCACCAGCAAGAAGATCTCCAGGCCGGGAGACTCGGACGACTCCAGGAGCGTCAACAATGTTCTGCTCTTCACCATCATGAACCCCATCTACCCCATCACCACGGTAACGGACACGCCTCCTCCTCAGAGGGGTAAATTAGCTTCTGGTTGGGTTTTCAGCATAAATGGCCTTAAAAAAAAAAAAACAGGAGAAGCTAAAAGAGTTGGAATAAAAACCAACTGGTGTGTCGCCTTGGAAACGGTTTATTACCTGGAATTTTAGTCCGAAATTTATTCAAGTTATAAAAAACAGTGGTACGACTTGATTCAAATTTATAATTGCAGTGTCTATTTATCACCGTTTGATCAAATATTATGGCAGGTATTTTTGCCAATAGAAATATGTTGGGGTTTTTTGTTGTTGAAGAAGCACCATTTTATTGTTTTTTAGGCTTTAAAATAAAAGCAAAGCGTAAGTTTAGCAAGATATTGATATTTCTAAAAAACTGTTTAAGAGGCAAATTTTTCATCTTGATTAGACGACTTGCTCTAAAAAATATTGCTGGTTAATTTTAGTGACATTCCGTCGTGGAAATTCGATCCAATTTTATTATAAAGAGCTGAGAAACTCCCAAACCCCAGGTTTGTTTTTATCTGTTTAAAAACATTAGTTTGCTCATAACTGGAAGCTGCATTTTTGTTGGAATTACAAAAATAAATTAGCTTAATGGAAACACTAACTCTGGAAAAACATGTTTATTTGATTTATTTAAAAAAATCACACTAGGTTGTAGTGGCTTTTTGACTGCATTTATACGGGTTTCTTCCCGTCGGAGGAAAGTTTTTTTCTCTCTGCTGTCGCTCAACCACGAGGAAGAAATACTGCAAGTCAATGAGTTGATACAATCTGCTGGGTTTCCTTAGATATAAAAACTTAAAGTGACTCAATAATAAGCTGAACTTGAACTGTTTAACGAGGACCGGTCAGGACGAATGAGGCAACGTTTTGTGAAATGGACGGTTTTGAAAATAATTGGGTGTTTAATCTGTGAAAGGCTCATTTGAGTTTTTGTTTATCAGAATGTGACGGAGCCTAAGTGGTCATGACAGTAAAACAAGCATCAGGAAGCCAGCATTCCTAGGAACAATCAGATTAACTGAAAACAGTCCCCATCTTTGTTTTTCTTTTAGACTGTTGCGTCAGAGTTTCACAGATGGCCCATTTTTACGGGTTTCTGTTGTGCGTTTGCTCTCCCCTGCAGGACGTTCTCTACACCATCTGCAACAACTGTGGACCCGTCCAGAGAATCGTCATCTTCCGGAAGAACGGCGTCCAGGCCATGGTGGAATATCCTTTCTGTTGGAAAGCCTGTCTGTGATCTGAACAGGGTTTAGATCTTATTTAACCCCTCTTGGTTAAATAAGAGGGGGATGCAGAGTGACAGGCGAGCACGTAGATTGAGACACGATAACCAAAGGAACAGCCTAAGCCAGAGCCAGTTCAGTCACTCAGTGTCATTCAGTCAGGCAGAAACTGTTATCGTTATCAGATGGAGGATGAAGTGAAGGAAAAGCACAGGGTCAGGAAAGCTGAAGCGCCGTCGCCTCCTTAACTGTCGCCACGTTCGACTCGGTGCAGAGCGCGCAGCGGGCCAAGGCGTCGCTCAACGGAGCCGACATCTACTCCGGCTGCTGCACCCTGAAGATCGAATACGCAAAGGTATGATGGGACTCCGTTCAGCTAGATCTGAATAATGCTTAGATTAGGCAGCGATCCTATTAAATGTACCACAGTCCAATATAAACTCTACTTCCATCCCCTCGGTGTCAGTCAACACTAACCTGCCAACAGTTGCACCAAAACATCATTTCATTTTACTTTAATTTCCTCAGAACTCAATTATTTTCCCCCTCTTTGGAATTCCAAGTTTTTATTGTTAATCACATCAGGTTTCATTTTATTTCCCACAGTTCTTATGATGTTTTGCATTTTCTTTGGTTTTTCCTGCTAGAATAGCTTGAGAAGCAAAAGCTGCTGGATGAATTTGACTGGCAGCCAGTCAGAAGTTAAATTTGCATCAATTATTTTAACTTTTCTTTTAGTAAAATAAAATATAACAGAACAAAAAGGATGTTAAAATGTTATTTTTTTATAAATTTATGATTTTTCAGAGTTAAACAGCCATGACAGAAGAAAAAAAAAAACAGAGTAAACAAATACAACAAAAATCAACAAGACAAAACTCAGCTTACTGGAGAACTGATAAGAGAATAAAATATGCGCAGATCAGTCTGTAGAGCGTAATAAAGCATGAGACAGAGTCAAAGGGAACAGACATTTCTGGAGACATTTGTATCTAACAGTTCACCATAAAACACGGAATATCAATAAAAGATCAACGCAATAAATTATGACAGTAATAACAATAATAATAAAGAAAAATAAAAATACAGGTCCAGATGAGTATGACAGTTATGACAGTCATTTTAGCCCATTATTTTGTATGTATGTATTGAAAGGACCCCACACATCAAGGAAGTTATGATGGTTGTCTGACAAAGAGTATCAAATCTCTTCAAGATAGATACAGGACGCCATATCATTAAGCCAGTTCATAAAACAGGGAGCGGTGGAGGATTTCCATTCCCGCAGAATAACCCGTTTTGCAAACAGAGCCTGCTGCAGAGACGTGGGAAGAGTAAGAGAGAATTTAGAGCAACCCAAAATTATCAAATGTTTATCCGGAGATAGAAGCTTGCCATAAGCGTTACTATAAAATTTAAATATCCTGCACCAGAAGTCCATAAGTTTAGGGTAGGAGCAAAACAGATGACCCAAAGTCCCATCATCTGATTTACATTTGTCACATGTTGGTGAGACACATTTGGTCTAAGTTTGGTTTTAGAAAAGTGCAGACGATTGAATAAGTTGCAATCTAGAATTAATGGAACAGGTTTTGATTCTTGACAGACTCGGATCCCACAGCTCATCTGAAATCTCACCTAGTGTATCAGAAGCCCAGACCTCTTTTATATGATTAGTAGATGGGGATGAACTGGAAAGATTAACAAACTGAGAAACTATGCTGCGCTGGTATGGTTTCAAAGTGGGGGAAATGCTGTATGACAAAATTACAAACTTGCAAGTACTTGAGAAGGTGGCTAGAGAGAGAACCAAATTTTGATTGGAGTTGAGTGAAGGAAGCAGTGATTATTGATGTATAAATCTTGAAGAGCTAAAAGATGTATTTGTTTTAAAAAAATTTCTCTTCTTCCTCCACATTGAAAAGCCCTGTTTTAGCGTTAAAGTGACGTTCTGTGCTGCTCTGTTTCCCCAGCCGACCCGCCTCAACGTGTTCAAGAACGACCAGGACACCTGGGACTACACCAACCCCAACCTGGGCGGCCCAGGTAAAACCTGCAGAGGGCGCCAGAGCGCCGCTGACCTCCAGTCAGTCGGCTCACTTTGCCTCCTGATTAGTGATGATTCAGGGTCTCCTCCGGGCGGGTCCGGTCCGGTCTGGGTGAACGCTGACTGGGAGCTGGGATGTGCAGGAACACGCTGGCAGCAGAAAGATGACACCCTGAAGCTACGCTATTAGACTGGAAGGGCTTTTCTGCTCCGTTTCTGCTGGCTGGCATTCTTCATTCTGCTGGTATCTTATTGTTCCAGCTTGGCAACACGCCGACGTTTACAACTGATTGACAGAAAGGCGCCTTCAGGTTACCTGATACTGTCAGGCAGCTGTGATTCAGCTGGTTTCACCAGCAGGAACGCTCCAGTCCGTTCAGAAAACCAGTAAACACACAACACCGTGTTGGGATCCGAGTCACCTTTAACCTTTTTCATACTAAAGCTCAAAGAAATAGAAATGTTCCTACATGGGTCCATGTATCCAGCATGGTTTCCAAAACTAGAGTCAGCATTTCTGGTAAATATTCCTCATGTTTTTCAAGTTTATATGATTAAAAACATAATTTTAAAATGAGAATTGATGGAAATGATCACCGTTTTAAGATTTAGCTTCTTTGATTTTTTGTAAAATGTAGCTAGAGC
Organism: Alfaro cultratus; assembly: GCA_903066825.1. NCBI lineage: Eukaryota > Metazoa > Chordata > Actinopteri > Cyprinodontiformes > Poeciliidae > Alfaro > Alfaro cultratus. The sequence goes on from CAEFZX010016961.1 coordinate 19,854, forward strand.
TAATGACTATTTTACTAATTACAATTACCGTATTTTCCGCACTATAAGGCGCACCGTCAATAAATGGCCTATTTTAAAACTTTTTTCATATATAAGGCGCACCGCATTATAAGGTGCATAGAATAGACGCTACAGTAGAGGCTGCAGTTACGTCATGCATCCATTAGATGGAGCTGCGCTAAAGGGAATGTCAACAAAACAGTCAGATAGGTCAGTCAAACTTTATTAATAGATTATAAACCAGCGTTCTGACAACTCCGTTCACTCCCAAAATGAATAAACAGCTGTTTCATTATTTTCCCCGAGGTAAAGTCAGTGACGTGGTA